>APFE030740461.1:0-42062 GCA_000404065.3 Pinus taeda | reverse complement strand
GCAAAGAGGAAGCTCTGGTTAAACCAGAGGAAGTATGTCGAGACAATACTGCAGAGGTTTAATATGCAAGATAGTAAATCGGTGAAGGTTCCTATTCCTGTAGGTGTGATGTTATCTGTTGAATAGTGTCCCAAGACACAAGAAGAGGAAGAGGACATGTCCCATGTTCCATATGCAAGTGAAGTTGGTAGCTTGATGTATGCCATGGTCTGTACTAGACCAGACATTGCACATGCAGTGGGAGTATTGAGCAGGTTTATGTCAAAACCAGGGAAGGAGCACTGGACAGCAGTGAAGCGGGTTTTCAGGTTTTGCGTGGCACTAGTGATTATGGTTTGTGCTACCAAGGAAGACCAGGATTGGACAGAGTGCTGGATATCCGTGGCTTTGTTGATGCAGACTGGGCTGGAGATTTGGATCAGAGAAGATCTACAAGTGGGTATGTGTTTAACCTATTTGGAGGTGCAGTCAGTTGGATGAGTAAGAAACAATCTGTAGTGGGACTATCAACTACAGAGGCAGAATACATGGCAGCCACTCATGCAAGCAAGGAAGCAGTTTGGTTGCAGAGATTGTGTTCAAGTATGGGGTTGGTACAGGGAGCTATAAGGAAAGACTGTGATAGCCAAAGTGCAATTTTCTTGGCAAAGAACCCTGCTTATCATTCAAAGACAAAGCACATTGATGTTCAGTATCACTTTGTGAGGGATATGCTAGAAGAAAAAAAGGTGTTGCTGGTAAAGGTGGACACTTTGAAGAATACTGCAGATGCATTGACAAAATCTGTGAGCTCTGAGAAGTTCTCTTGGTGTAGAGAAACAATGGGCATTTCAGGGTTGGAAAAATGACTAAGCTCTCCTGTGGCCCCCCAGTGGAAAGAAAACAACAAGTGGGAGATTGTTGCGTTGTGTTATATTCCTTCCATGACTAACCCACGTAGTGAACCGGGGGGTTAGAGGGGGGGCGGAGCGCCCCCTTCGTTGCGCCGATTGCGCAGCGAGGGGGTCACAGGGGGGGTGGCAGCCCCCCCTGTTCGAGGGATTTGAGGGGGGCAGGTAGCCCCCCTCTACGGTGTTCGGGGCAGCGCGCCGAGGAATTTTTTTTTTGGACCCTATATTAGGTTGGGCGAACCTACCTATGGTTTTTGGTCCATGGTTTTGGACGTGATGGTTTTCGGTCCATGGTATTGGATGGCTTCGGCATGTATAAATATGTATTGTAACATTGAAAGGAATATAATGAAAAATCAAGCTTGTAGTCTCGGTTTTGAGATCTAGTGGGAAATCTCTGTGTATATGTGCTTTATGTGTTATGCTCTCACATTTTTATTTTTCCTGTGATTTAGAATTCGTATGCAAGTAATTTCTGTACGGGGTTAAAACCTACAACTGGTATAGAATTGACAATTTTGGACCACAGTCATAGGCAAGCAGGCCTATGAGAGCAACTTTGGGTTTCTAATCGTTCCCTTGCCCATGGCATGAGAGCGAATATGGCCTAAGAGATGCAGAATAGAAGTGGGACCCAGGGAAGAGCTATCTAAGTGGCTAACTTGTCTCTTTAGGGGTTTGTTGATGGTGTTGGATGACTATATGTGATATTTTGTCGATTCCACATCCTTAAGGTGACATAGGAGTCGAATTGGATCATAGTAACCTCCCTTCTCATTTTGACCCTAGTTTCCATGGTTACTTTGGGTAGACCTGTGAGGAGGTGTCACAGATTGGTATTAGAGCATGGTTATGCTCTCTTTGGGTCATATCTAGTGCTACAGATATGAGTGAATGTGTTGGTCATGCATGCATATTAGTTGTGTGATTGGATCTTACACTTGTGTTCCATGTGCTTGTTGCATTGCATCATATTGATCATGGTTGAAGTAAGGTTATCATGAGCAACTTGATGTCGATTTTATGGAATGCATCTTCATGAGTATATGACTGGTTATATAATTATATGCAGCTTGACTAAATTCTTGTATGTTGGGTTGCATTCTTTGTTATTTGATTACATGCATAAGTCTTGTAGGTTAATTACAAGAATTGATCACTTATGCTCAACTACAGTAGTTATGCATATGTGTAGTTGATTAGGAATTAATTATGCAGGTTGATAGTTGCATGAGGAAATGTGTATATTGGAGTAATGGTTGTTGTCATGCATGAGGTCATATCATGCATTGTTGATATGGCCTTACATAGATGACTAGACCTAGCGACTATGATGGTTATGTGTTGATGCACTTATTGATACATGTTTACACATTATTTTGGTTATTTTGTACATGTGTCATGTTGATTTGATGATCTTGCAAACAAGGTATCCTCCCTCAATTATGTTAAGGTACATTGATTTATGGAGATTTGGTTTAGCTGACATAGTATGCCTTGCAGGAAAGAGATTAGATGACCAGCAAGGTGGTAGACTACATAGAATATACCTATGAATCAGATGGGTAGTGTGGTGTGGGGTACTCTTCTAACTTGGCAGACACATTGAGAAGCGTGAAGGAAGAAATAAGGAGTTGCAAAGCAGACAATGACAAAATATTGCAAGAACAAGAGAAACAAGAAGAGGTGAATGTGATATTACTTTAGATTTTGTTAGATTTGCAGCGATAGGGACCTCTTTGGATCATCCACATGAGGACATAATTAATGGGGCATATGGAAGCAATTCTCACAGTAGACATAGGTCAAATAGATTTGACACAATCAAAGATGGTAGGATTTTGGACACTCTGGATAGGAGGGGTGAAAAACATATGTATTACTCTAGTTCTAGTTCTGATAGATATCGTGATCTTCATTGTTATCATCTGTACAGGAGGAATGATAGGGTATACATGCCGAATGAGTTCAAGAAGCAAAAGCCACCTACCTTTGATGGAGAGATGAAGAAATCACAAGATATGGAGGCTACGTTTCTTGACATGAGGATATTCTTTAGATCGCATGATTACTCAGAAAACATGAAAGCGAGGATAAAAATTTTTAGTCCCAAAGGTAAATCAGATATTTGGTGGGAAGACATGAAGAATTTCAAGGACATACATGAGGATGACTTGACTTGGCATGCATTAGAAAATCTATTTAGGAAGAAGTACTTGTCTGAGAGGTATTATGATGATAGAGCTAAGGAGTTTTATGAGTTATGGATGGGTTCTATGACAGATGAAGAGTATATTAGCATATTTTTGGAGTTGTTGAGATATGTGCCTTACCTTAGAGAGGAGAAGGCCAAGTTTCATAGATTCATTGGTGGGTTTCTAGTAGCATACAAAGATCAGATTGAGTTCAATAAGCCTAGATCATTGGAGGAGGCCATCCGATAGTTGAAGCATTGTTATGAGTAGTCAAAGTGCAAAGTTGAGCCTAAACATGACTTGAAAAGAAACGAAAAGGCTAAAGGAAAATGGCCACCAAAGAGAGGAAGACCTCAATATGTAAGTGATAAAGATAATGAAGTTCCTTACAAGAGATTCAATGCAACTGAGAAGGGACATGGAGAGTAGCAGGCTAGAGGTGGTGGTAAGGAACCCTTACAATCTTGGATATGTAGTAAGGATCATCATAAGAGGGATTATCCACAGTATCAGAGTGGTGGTAGACCCGATATCTACAGTGCTCAAGAGGCAAATACAGTTGGTGATGTTGGTTTTAACATTCCTCAGATTTATGTAGCTATGGACAACAAGCACGCAGATCATTAGGCATCGATCATTGGGATGGACAGTAAGATTTGTGGTCAATTTGTTTTGATTTTGATTGATCCTGGATCTAATTATAATTATCTTAGTCCTAACCTGGTGGATAAGTGTGGTTTGAGAAAAGAAGTGCATGCATAATATAGGTTGGTATAGTTGGCTATAGGTACGAAGAAGTGAGTTCACCATTGGGCAAGAGCTTGTGCATTTGAGTTAAATGGTATGCCTACAACAACGCATTTGAATGTATTACCATTGGCATCATATAATATGCTTTTGGGTATGGATTGGCTATACCTTAATAGAACCAATGTGGATTGCTTCGACAAGGCCATTGAGTGTATGGATGATAGTGGGGAAAAGAGGACCTTGCAAGGAAAGAGGAAGCCTACATCAGTGAGGATGATGTGGTGAAGTAAAATTATAAGTGCGAACAAAAACAAATTCCTCTAGCCAGATAATGGGTCTAGCCACAACTAATACATTCTATGGAAGATTTCCTTAGGTTAGAACCAATTAACAGGGTCTACCTCTTAGTATGCTTATCCTGTTTGATGATGTCCTTTCTTGCTCGCTCTAACTATCTCTCGCTTCCTTCTTCAAACACAAGAAACAAGTAAACAACAACAAACAACAACTATGATAATAGACAAATTGTAATTAAACATACTTAACAAGTCAAGAAACATTAACCCATGAATAAGTAGGATGAAAAATCATGTAGGAAATTAAACGATAGTTGCATATATATTGAATAAAGAAGAGATTACAACCATTTTCTTGATGTTTCCGTTCTCCTCTAGCAAGACTAGGTTCCCACACACTTCTGCTAGCATTCCATGATGGCTTCAACAACAATAGTTTTAAGGCTCTTCCCTTTAGGCTTCACTCAAAACCAAATTCACACTTCTACCTTACACAACTAGAGAGCTACAACTATGAATATCTTTTTATTTACTCCAAACTTAATCAGCACTAGCACACCAACATTCACACTTCAACACTAGCACTAGCTTGTGCTTGGGAAAAAGGGATGTTTATATAGGATGAATGGATGGGAGATGGATCCTCTTCTCATGGGAGAAGGTCTTATCTCTTGAGGTAGTTCCATCATTACAGGGGAAAGGAGCCCAAACTGACATCCTCGACCCCATCCAACCAAACCATTTACCAGACTTCCATTACGAAGCTTCTAGAGCTAGAAGCTTCAGCTCTTTATTTAAAAAAACTTTCCATAAGAGGACTGATGTGACTGGAACAAAGCTCAGTTGCTCTGGTTACCACTACAGAAAGTGCTAATCCATGGATATCAGTGTGAGGAAGAAAAGGACCATTAGTGCTGGTCTTGTAAACTGTGTAATACAAAAGTTTTAGAGGAAATAGTGCAAAAGGGAATTGATTTGCTCATGGAGAGGTACACAATGGGGGTTTCTTCATGAAGGGAAAGCATGTAGGGTTCACTGTAGAGGTCTTCCAGGATCAAGGAATGGGGAGTACAGGGACAATGAAAAAATGTTGTGTAACAGATGCCCCCAAAGCATGAAGGCCAAACTAGAGTGAGGGATGAAACACTTTATAAATCAGTGCAGGGAACCGTAGTCTACTGTCAGAAAACCTATAAGCAAGTACAGATACATATACATAACTGAGAACTCTATCAAATGATACACGAATCGTGGCATGGATGCAGCCATCCATAGAATGATCATGTAAATGGTGTTGGGTGTGGAGCTTGATTATCTTCTATATTCAAAGGTATCACCGCATTGGACACCAGTTCGTAATGGGGCGATAGCACTGGTCGTAAAATATTTGCTACAGGGGGAGTCCGGGGGGGCGGCTGGGACCTTTGGGAGCCCCCCGCTAGCAGGGGGATTAGGGGAAACGCCCCCAAAGATAAAAATAGATGTAAAATTTCCTTGTAAAATGTTGTGCTTTCGTAGTCAATCTAGGTCATTCATTAGGTAGATATCTGACGGTAGAAGTTATGTTTAATTTAGGTATTTTTGTTGTAGAAGGCAATCCCTTGCTATATATGAGGGAATTGTATTGCGTCTATGTAGATATATATTCTAAGTGAGGAAGAGAGAGGAGATTGAGAGAAAAGAGGGAGTTACAGCGAATCTACTGTAGGTTGTATCTCTTCAGTTTGCTAGATAATATAAAAGGAAGGACTGGTTGTTTCTCCATGGATGTAGCTGAAACTGGGTGAACCACGTATATCTGTGTCTCCCTTGTTTTATGCATTTTTTGTGTTTATATTTCTACAATATTTTAGGTGTTCCATTGCTATGTAATATATAATTTTCTAACAAATGGATCCAGGTATGCGTGTAGCCATCTGTCAAAGAGGATCATAATTAAACCAAGTTATGGTCGCAACCATCCAACAAGTAGAAGGATCACATATGATAACTCATGGTATGGTCCAACCATCCATCTGAAAGAGACATGCATATCAACGTAACCATGTCACATCACTTCGCAACCTGGACATTTGTGATATGAGTCTAGGGTCTTGTGCTCCAACACAACTCGATCAAAGTACAAATTCTGACATATGAATAGATGTGTTTCCATCGAACATACTAGAAAGTCGATTGATTACTAGTCAATGATGTAAAATATTAACAAGCGCGAGAGAAACCACTAATAATCACAATGGTACTCAAGGTACTATCAGCACAATCCATAGAATGCGAATAGAGGAACTGAAGTCGAACACCCATGAAATCACTCAATCGAAAGCTAATGATGTGAACTTGTCATCGAGTGAGAAGAACTTGCCATTAGGGAATGCAAGCTCTAAGGTACTGAAAGGCAGTCTCTCGATCAACTTCCTAGATAATGAGCCAAAGTTGATAGGAAGCAACCATATCGAAGGATAGCCATAATGTATCCCACATCATCGACACAAGACAAAAGGATGCAAAATGATTTTCGATGATACAGAGAATTAGAGGTAAATGTAATTGCATAAGGATAACTCTTGAACA
Source organism: Pinus taeda (assembly GCA_000404065.3). NCBI lineage: Eukaryota > Viridiplantae > Streptophyta > Pinopsida > Pinales > Pinaceae > Pinus > Pinus taeda. The sequence continues at coordinate 35,360 of APFE030740461.1, read as the reverse complement.
TATCGACGACATGACTGGAAGTATGGCAGCTTTTGGATCCATAGGATTGGTGGTCATGATGACGTGGTAGAGATCAAATGGAAGGAAAAAATGAATGGCCCAACCTAGGAAGGTCAATGATACAAAGGAGGATACCCAATCCAACATGAAGCAGAAAGTGTCATGTTCAAGAGTGAGCTACCGACACAACTAATTAGATTTCCAAATTTTACCCCACCATTTTTGGCAGGTACCCCAATTATTTTTTAATCGCAAGCTTGAAGGGGATAGCATATGCTTGCACTATAAGTTCATCCTACGGATGAATCCGACCAAGTAAGTTTAACGAGCCCTGTGAAGGAGAAGCTCATCTTCTTCATGGTGACGAATCCGTTGTCGTTTAATATTTTAACGAGTTCGACAAAGGTGTAACTCAGTATATTTTTCATGTTTAGAGAGTTTGAAAAAGACGAGTAAAAAAAAACTCCACATGGTCCCTTTTCGTACATTTGTGTCTCTCGAGTCCGAAAAGATAGAAAACAATACTTGAGAGAACCACTTTACCATTTCAGTCAAGGAGTACCTTTTTCGTAAATAGCACCTACCAGCACGAAAAAGGGGTAAACTTATACTGGGCACATGACATTTCACGTCTATTAACAAGTTTAAAATGATAAGGGCTCGGCTATCTTTTCGCTTTTAAAGGGTCAAAAAAGAGCTTGAAAGTGGGACCCACATTTTATTCTCTTTTACAATTCAAAAGGGAAAAGTACTCAACAATCTTTTCATATGAGCTTAACAAGTCGAGAAAAGAGCTAAAATGTGACTCGTCATCATCATCGAACATCAATCACCTGTCGCTGCACAAAAAGGTAAAGTGTATTATCCAGTTATTGAGGAAAAATAGGTTAACATATTTACAAAAACCCAATATTTTCATGAAAAAATGAATAAAAAGTTGAAAAGTAAATATATTTTTACCATTTACCATTTTACCTTGTTGTGAAGACTTTTTACTCAATTTTTCCCTAATTGTTCCGGAGCAGATTGCAAGAGAACCAGGAGGTCATTCTTCGATATGCCAATTACAAGTAAAAGCCAAAGCCCTGAGCTTCATTTTCATGTCTTTTATTCATGTTTTTAACCATGTTTTGTTTTTCTGAGGGAGGGTTTGCAAGAAAAAAATTTTCCCTCGATCGACACGACTTCCAGGCACAGAATCGTGTTGGCCAAGGGTTATTAACAAGGCATGTCACGCTGTCATCGCAACTATTTTTAAAACAGGTCCACCGGCACCATGAATAGGGAAACCCCCATTTCCTCACAAAACCACCATTAAAACTTGAATTTTATGGGCCAAGCATGATTGTTGACTCAAATTAATGGCTTTTGCAGGAAAGAATCATCGAAAATGTTGGACTGGAAAGATCAGCAACATGAAAATGTGGACACCCAGACACTGAATGATCCAAATTGCTTGGAAGCTTTGAGGGCTTGTGGGTTCCTCAAATTTTTTCTCATGTCAGGTGTTATCACTCTAATATTCATTTTGAAGTTAAATAAGGAAGAAATGTCAAAGGTAACCACGAACCACTTTTGGAGATCAGGACCTAGCCTTCCTAATGCTCAGAGAGGGCTCTCTCTTTATAATTTAACTTTATTTTAGTTAAGATGATTTTAGGCTAGTTATTGTTTGCACTTGGGTTTTGGTTTGAATCTGGGTGGAGGGACCACTTTACTTAGATGAACAGAGGTTTTATTTTACCATTGGGCTATGGGGTTGAATGTCAGACAAACAAGACTAGATTTAGCTCTAAAAAAAGTGTCTACAGGGAAAGATAGATGAGTTACTGCAGATCTCAAAGGCTAAATGGTGAAATGGTTTCAAATTATATCCAGGGAGAAATTAAGGGTTCCTTAGGCCAAACTCTGGAAGGAATGCAAGAAGTCAACTAGGATGGGAGAGCAATTAAGGGTTCTTAGATCTGGGTATCAGAGGGAAACATGTAAGTGACTAACTGTGCAAAATAGTGTGCACTTAAACAAATTCTGAGTGATATCTCTAGTTAATTCATTCAAATTTAAAACAAATTTAAGATTATGAAGCACATAAGAAGGTAAAAAATTCAAACAAAGAATATACTTCACTACAAATATCTCATCTCATGAATCCTGTAGCGAAATGATTTGATTACTTGCTCCAGTCTATTGACTTGAAAGTGGTACAATCACCTTTAGGTTTTAAGACCAAAATAACTCTACAAATGTAAAATTATCCACCCTAATACTTCGAATTATGAAGTATTTATATGAAAAGGAATTACAAAATATCTCAATCTGCATTGAGAATTAATCTAGGAAAAAGAAATATCTTCATGCAAGAAGATAGAGACAACTATTGAACTGTTGTTTGCTGTCCCTTTTATTTAGGTTATGTTGGCTTTGCTCTTTTATATTTTTCCCTTTAAAATGGTTGGTTGTTTGGTCTTCATGCGGGATTTTCTATTTTACTTTAACCTTTCAGCTGATACTCTTTCATCTGATACACTTTAACCTTGCTAACCTGTCAATATCCTTTTACTTTGTTGTTTTACTTTTTACTGTACATTTACATTTTTACTATGTATTTACTACAGTAAATCATTGAGTTTTTCCCATGTATATGCATCTAGTAACTGGATATTTAGCATTTTTCGGTATATCTCATCTGCCTTTGTATACTTGGAAAAAGTTGGCTTATTAATAAACATGTGTTTTACCTCATGCTGAAGGTAAAAAAAGTTTTCAAAAATTTGGTATAATACTTTTCCTATTGGTATGCCCTTCATGGATGAAGTGTTTACCTAATCTCTGGCCACTTCCCTGATCTTCTCATTGTAATCCTCCCATTTCATTAGTTTATCATTTATAACTAAGGGATTATGTAATCCATTTTCCTTCAAAAGTTTGAAATTAACCATGAACCTGTCAACAACTATTTGCATGTTTTGACACATATCTTCTAAGTTCAACATCAAATTCCTCATAGTGAGGTCTTTTTTGACCTCCAAAATTGTACTTGTCCTGTTAGGTATCTCAAGTTCATGCAGCTCATACTTATTCTTGGAGTTGAGGAGGTGGATGATTATTCTTGCCTCCACTGGCATATCTCCAAGTTCTTCTTTGACTTTCTGAATGGATTCTGTAGCTTGCTTTATCAAATCAATCTATTAAAAAATAACTTGAATGGATGGCCAAATATCATTGATAGGGTAAATGATATTGGTCCATAGTTTCTGCTTAGCCTGACCTAGAGGCTCACCCAGTGTCATTTCTTTTTCCAGGATTTTGATTATTTCAGTCATCCTTGTAGCATTTTGATTTTCTTCTCTATGCATGATTTGGGCCAATTTGTAATTTTTCTCTAGGCTAGTGACTTTCTTCTTAGGTCTATTCATCTCCGTGGTATGAATGGGCATTTCTTTGATTGCTTTGACCATCTTATTTTCTTCATCACCTATGGATCATGTTGTTGTTGATCCTGTTTCTGTTGTAGTAGTTGGTAGTGTAATGGCCATTGGAGCAATGCGAGCTAATTATGCTGCCAAAGTAGAAGGTACAATTATGGTCACTATTGGAATGACAATTGCAGGAACATTATCTAGATTAGCTTGTTTGAGCTGCATCAAGCTATCCAATCCTTTCTCCATCTTCTTCAATTGATCATTCAGTTGCAACACTCAGTCCATCATTTCCTCATGACTGCTCTAGCTTTCCATGACTTCCTTTATGTGTAGTTTCTGTGAAGGAGGTAGTTTAAGCTATTTCTTGAGGGCTTCTCTATCCTCATTCTCCTGCTTGATTAATTTCTTTGTGGCCTTAACATCACTTGGGTCATGGCCCAGTTCAATGATCAAGTCCTCCAAGGATTTTATCCTGGTGTCTTTGGCCTATAAGGAGGCCTTCTCCATATTGAATTGGGTTGTCACATTATCCAATGAATCTTTCAGCTTATAAGAATCCATGGCCTTTTCTGTGAGGGTGGAGTAAATCATTTCTCCAGCCTGCTTATGGAACTTTATCTGATCAATGGGATGAACATCCCTGGCCAACACCTCAAAGTTTTCTTCTTGTAGTTTGCTGAGGTCTTTTGTTGCTGTACAGTGAGCAGCAAAAATGATACCTACATTTTTACTACTTTGATGTCATAAGCTAACATCAATCTGGTCTAGTTTGGTGGTGTAAGTTTGAAGTATTGGGCATATGTCTTTGCCTTCAATTTTTCATTCCTCATATTTATCTCTTTCAATCTGTCTTTGATATCCTTTTCCTTGTCAACTGGCCTGACCAAGGAAGAAATCTCCATACTCTGTTGTCTCTCTATCATCTATTTGTTGGAGGTTGATGGCTGCTGTATTTCACCTGATGCAACTGTTTCAACTGTTTCTTTACTTCTCTATCCCATCGCCTCAGTGTCAATTATTTCCTCTAAAACAATGCTTTCCTCCTGTTCAAAGACAGTATTCAACTTGGGCCTCTCGCTTGGTTCAAACAATTCTTTAGTAGTCTCCATGGTAGAGCTAGATGCCTCCTCCCTGTTCCTTTTAGGATTCTTCTCTTCATTGGCTAGGGTCTAAGTAATGTTCATTGGCTCCCCCTATTCTGAAACCTGCAGGAAAGAGTTGTGATCAAATTTTCTTTCAATATCAATGATTGTATTCTCTACATCCACAACATTGTTGTCCATATCAATCAAGGTGTTCTCCACCCACCCATCCTGGTTAGCAAATCGTTCAATGTCAAGTCTTGGGTGGTGGATGTATGCTTCCTGAGTCTAAGCTTGCTTATGACCCCATGAGGGTCATAGTGCCACATGAAACTATTTCTGAATTTCATTTGTTGAAGTACCTTGTTGGCCTCTAGGCCAACCTCTCTATTGTTGCAAATGAATGGGCCCATTTGGTTTTTCACTTTGAACTGGGTTTTCTTCCTATAAGCTAGGAAGTGGAACTCATCAGAGTTGACGATTTGTCTGAAGTATTGAAGAGAAAATATCCTCATAGGGAGGTATTTGGGCAACTTATAGGGAGCTAGCTCATAACCATAAATTCTAATCTTAGTGTGGTTTTGGTACAAGTACCAATCTCCCACCTTGTTGTTCTTAGCCAATTGCAGTACTCTCTTGATCTCTGGGCTGATTCTAGGCTAAGACTTACAAGTTAGCATGTTCATGACTAGGTACACAAAAGAGTCTATGCAATATTTGTAGGTGAATGCTATGGGAAACTTCTGGACCAAGGGTGTCCAATAGATGACTGATCTCTCCTCTCCTTTGGTGTCCAGTTTTTGGATCCTCATGTTGGAAATAATACTGAGAGGGGGGTGGGGTGAATCAGTATTAGTCAAGTCAATAATCTTTTTCTTTTCATACTTAAATTTGTATATGCTACTTCCATGTTGGTAACCCGCGTATACACACAACTATGTTAAGGAAATAAGTGTATATCCATCAAACTAATGATTCAGTTAATTCATCATATGTTGATCTTTTAATCTATGCATCAGTACTTTATTAAGTATTAAATAGTAACCATGTGTAGTTAATAACAGAGTGAACCATGACACATAAGCAACACACATGAACACCAAGATTTAAGGTGGAAACCCAATGTGGGTGAAAACTAGCTGCTGTGGTCATCTCAATCTTCTTTTAATAATAAGAAAATCTATTTACAACATTGTACTGATGTAGACTCATACTATTATGTAGGCTTCTACCTGCAGAAGGCTACAACCTTCTCTGATTCTCCAGCTTCTACTGGAAGGGAGCTACAACCCCCTAGCTCTTGTACTAGCCAATATGTTTACTAGTATGTAGGCACCGACCTACAGAAGGAAACAACCTTCTCTCTTCCTCTAGGGACCTCGTTTCATAAATTTTCAGATTAGATACTCCTGGATCACAACATCATACTTTGAAGGCCACCTTTCATCCAATTTTCATACTGGACCCATCAACAACATTGAAGCTCAAAATCAATCACCATTGTAATACAACTATCAAATACATCTGCATCAATGACTCACTGAAACTCAATCAACCAAACTCAATCAACCAAACTCAATCAATCACTGACACCTCTGACACAACGGAATCAACCATTCATTCATACTTTAATCAACTTCAACAAATCAACTGGAATAGAGAGATCATTGTGGCTAGTACATAGATTTGTCCCCAGAACGCTGCATCATCATTCAAAGTTAGCTGTAACCTCAAAAACATGCATTAGAGTGTATACTCAACTTGGAAGAGCCGAACTAGTATGTATACACAATTTCATCAAATTGAACTAGTGTATATGTCTGCAAATACTTACTTATAACTTCGCTGCTCTTCTCGACTTCAAACATACCCAGATCATCATGTATAGAGGATAATACATGTGTTAGCAATGAGATCTAGCCCATCAAATCACATAATGATAAGTCATTATGATCCTAATCCATTATTAGATCGCATCCATCATCACTAAAACAAATCACAATCAATCAATCTGAACATTGTTACCAGAATGCAGTCACCAGAACATAAAGCAAAACCCAGAACTCTGCATCAACAACCAGAACCAATTGTAACTTAAAACATCATAGTTCACAACGTATATGCTACTTTGATGTGTCAAACCTACGTGTATACACGCTTTTACCAAAGTCAACCAGCGTATACATCTGTAAATATTCATTCATAATTTTGCAGCTATTCCAAAATTTAGGTATACCTAGATCAAAATATTTATAGAACAACACATGTATCAATATACAGATCTAGAATAAACATGATCAAACCATATAAAGATAATTCATTCCAAGCCTTAAGATCACGATCCATCATTAGATCTAGTTCCTCATCATCTGCTAAGGTTCATCCTTGGTTCAGATCCAACAATGCACCGTAACCCAATAACCTACATACTAGATCTCACAATTCATCAGATATTCGATGCTTACACACTTTGGCCTAATGATCTTATCCTCCTTTTATAGTTTGTAGGCCTTTCTCAATACCATGGACCAAAACCACTTAGGACCAATACCTTGGATCAAATACTTAGGTTCAATACCTCGGATCAAATATCATGGACCAATACCATAGATCAAAATACCATGGACCAAATATTTCGAACAAAAACATAGTTTTCCAAGGTATACGCTCTTTCGTTTTTGTGAAAGTGCATGTGTATATTATATGCTTCTTTTGTTCTATTAACCTCCGTGTATACACAAATTGGTCAAGGTGAACCTGCGTATACCCCTCTTTCTTCATTCTGTGAAGATTGATCTGTAATTCTTTGTTGTTTACCTGCTATACTGTAATTTCTCATTTAAGTGAGTTGCCTTCTGAACTGATTCCTTGAAGATGCCCTGCATTTTTCATCATATCTATAAATACTACTACCATGCATTCTGTCACATCTGATATCTCTTTTGTAGATTCATCTAGTTACCATGTACAAGTGAGTTGTTCTGCTACAAGTGGGTTTCCATCCAGTACAACACATGCATCATAATGCCAACAACTCACAGGGAACTTGTCTATCTGGTAATACAAAAACATACAAAACAACACTGAAGAGTATTTGAAAAATATTTCAGTGGGCAGTATGGTGAATTTTTCATGCATTCTATCTGCAATGAACTGAGCGTAATCATACATAATACCAAGAGGCTTGTCTAGGGTGAAAATGGACAGGAAGGCCATAATGACCTCATCCACATGCTCATATGATGTGTATCCTAGGATGCATGAGAGCATGGTGATTATACGCCTACCAGTCTATGAAAAAATAGTAGCAGCATAGAGTGGAGTGTTTATAGGAGTATGGCATTCCTCAATGATCAAATTCTAGAAAATTTGTTTGATTTTGACTAGGTCTAGTGTGACAGACAAGTCCAACAGATTTCCAATGGACAGAGGGGTCTGATTAGGGCTAGGTTAGATTTGTAGCATTTGGTTGATGGATTCAACAGTAATGGTGAATAATAACTCATGGTTTGGTGCCACAATAGGCCTTTGGCTTGGGAAATAATAGGCGTGACAAAAATGTACAATGTTTGGGAATGGGTGAACTTCTGGGAATGTATACTTGGGAAAATTGGATTCCCAAAGGTGAATGTCATCTACATGGTTTAGAAACCTATCCTTACTCTAGCAGTGGATTTTCAGAAGGTGGCTTGGAGTTAGCAGTGTCTTTAATTTGGAAATCCCTGTCTCCTACGACGAAATGGTCAATTTCCCAGTGAGGAGTTGACACAGTTCTGACATCCAGAGAGGTCTGGGAAGCCATCTTTAGGATAAATGTGGGAATTAGGCTTATACAGGCTGAAGCAGTGAGGTTTGGGAAACTCAGGTGTAGTGATAGGGTATTGGTAGTTTGTAGGATAAGGGTTTGGGTATTCAATGGGAAATACTCTCAATAAAAGGGAAATTAATTAAATTCAATTACTTTAATGTTTGAATTAACTATACATGCTTGAATTTGAGAGGGCTGGTACTGGTTTGTTATGAAAATACCTAGTATTTGAGGTTCATAGTACAAACTAGTTTTGTTGGCAGCTACAGAGGGTAACATGGCTTCAGGTATGCTGGTGGATGGCTGAATTGGGCATCCGGGGTGTACTCGAAAGGTACTCGGCAGTTGAATTTGGCTGCAGAAACTTGGTTTTGTGCAGGAAGGCTTAGAATCTTTCATAGAGAAAATTGAGCAAAAAGGATAAAAGTGGGGTTGTGGCCTTTTAACCGACAATAGTTAGAAATTGGCACGGAACAGTGATGGTTTTCTCTTACGCGGGAAGGTGGTTTAGGGGGGCATCACAACACTTTTGGCCATCGAGCAGTATGTTCTTGAGAGCACGTGAGTTCACATAGTGCTACCACGTAGCCAAAAGAGGCCTAGGAAATACCGCTCATATCGTGCACTCTCAGGTGGGTAAAGTTTGGGAGGTGAATGGACGCGATATGGATGTGCGTCGTTAGATCTGGGGGTGTAGATTAGACATTTGTGGCATGGTGAAGTTGCACGGCGGGAAATCTAGGCAGAAATTAGCGGGGTCGAGGGGTTGATTACAATTGATTTGTAATTAGTTCATGAGTAATGGTAGGATAAAAAATGTAATGACTGGAGTTTATGTAGCAATATTAGTTTGCCACACCAGAGTGGCGGGTTAAGCAAGCTTTTTTGGGAAAATAGTGAATTGTGGGGTTTATTAATAATGTGGGGGATGGATAAAACTTACGATAAAGGGTTTTATGGGTTTTTTGGGGGTTGTTTGGGAAATTAATCAAGGGGAAAGTGATTGTTTCAAACAGAAAAACGTTTTTGGGTAGGGGAATGAATTTGGGAGGGTAATTTGCTAGGGAAAAGTGTGAAGCCATGGGGCAAGGGTGAAAATGAAGGGAAAAGGGTATTCTAACCAAGAATGATGGGATAAAGGGGAAATTAGTAATTATGTAGTGGGGGATGAAATGAAGTGAGGGGGAGTTAGCCAAATCAGCTTGTGAACATCCTTTCACTTTCAAAACCGCTCCTGCACACTAAAACACATGATTAAGCTTGATAAATGTGCTTTTTTTCAATGAACTTTGTTCTTCTTCAACCTTTCTTCTACTTACCCTTTTACTTACCCTAACATTTTTTCTTCACTTTTTTGGGTGTATTTAAGCTAGCATACCCTTTCCTTTCCTTTTTCTTTTGAAAATTAAACTATCTACTTCTAGCATTATATCTTCCAATGGATCAGATTAATCTTATGGGCACATTTTATTTCTCTACCTATCTACTAATTTTCCAAGATTAAACAGTTTGGCCAGATCTTTATTCTCTATCGAAAAACATGAAATTTAAAGCATGAAGTAGTCAAGATTAAACAGTTTGACTATCATGGGTTGTGGCATGTATGACAAGCTGCACACAACCATTATTTTAGATAGTAAAGTAAAAAGTAGTGGCACTTGGACTTGCACACTTTCATGATCTATTTTTGTTTGGGGTTCATATTTTTTCATTTTTTGATCTTTTATTATTATTTTTATCCTTTGATCTTTCTTTTAGGACATACCCTCTTCACATTTTTTAATTTTAATATGAAAACACTTGCAGAAAGAAAAGTTATTACAGTATTACAATACTTAACCATAGTCAATTCAAAATTATGAATTAAGGCATTGACTAACTTCTTGTTCCATGTATTTTTGTTATATTCTAGCAATTTCTTCATGATATTGACCAGAATTTTATTAGATGATTCTACAAGTCCATTACCTTGAGGGTAATAGGATGTGGAATGGGGAAGGGTGATGTGGTATGTTTTACAAAAGTCTATCATTCTCTTGGATTTAAAGGGAGCTGCATTATTAGTAATGAAATTTTGGGGGCATCCAAATCTTGACAGGATATTATTTTCTAGAAATGAGATTATGACAGTCTCTGTTGCTTATCTAGAAGGGATGGCTTCTATCCATTTGGTAAAATAGTTAGTGGCTGTCAGAATCCATTTGCGCTTAGCTGAGGAGACTGGGTGTATTTTTTCAATGAAGTATAACTCCCATTGTTGAAATGACAGTTCAGTGGAAATTGGTTTAAGAGGCAAGGGTAAAAAGTTTCTCTTTCCCTCAAATATTTGGCATTTATGATAGGAGGTCACATGTTTTTTAACATCTGCAAAAAAAGTGGGCCAGTAGAAACCAGCCCTTAGGATTTTTTCAGCAGTAGTGTTCCAGTACAAGTGTCCTCCACAATCTCCTGCATGAAACTCTTACATGATTTTATCAGCTTCATTTTTCAGTAAACAATTCAAAATAATACCACTATTGTCTTTCCAAAATAATGCATTATCTATGGCACAATAATTTGATGACTTCATCTTTAGAAATCTAGCTTTATTTCTTGCTAAACCAGGAGAATCTTATAAATTTTGTAATACAAATAAAATATCTACATACCAGGGTGAATCAGTAAAAGGTTCACTGATTTTCGGAGTCGCCATCTCTTCTTGATCATCAAGGGAACTAATGAAGTTTATATCAAGGGCCTAATAGTTCGATTCAGCCATGATTTTGGCTAAACCATGGCCTTTGATAAGATTATTTGGCTTTGTCTCTACGTCATATTCCAATATTGTGGCAATCCATTTGCCTCTTTTCCCTTCAGGCCCATTTTGTGTCAAAATATCCTTAACTACATAATTTGGAACATAACCAATAATGTGAGAATACAAAATGTATACTCTGAAGTCTTTGATAGCTTTTACTAAAGCTAATGCTTATTTTTCCATAATATTGTATTTGAGTGTGGCATCTCTTAGTTATTTACTAAAAAACGCAATCGGTAGTTCATATCCTTGGTTGTTCTTTTGCAGCAAGACTGCTGCAATGTTGTGTTCTGAAGCAAAAGAAAAAATTATAAAATCCTTGTTAAAATCAAGACTTATCAATACTGGAGTCTTGGTTAAGGCTTCCTTGATGGCTTCAAAGAATTGTTTGGCCTCCAGTATCCATTTAAGTGCCGAGTCCTTTCTTAGCATGTTATTTAATTCTCTAATTAATTCTGCTAGATTTGTAATGAATCTCCTATGAAAGTTTATCTTGCCTAGAAATGACTGTAACCCTCTAACGTTTCTAGGATGGGTAATGGTCAAAATGGCCTCTATTCTAGCAAGATCTATTCTAATCCCATATTTAGATATGATATGTCCCAATAGCTTTCCCTCTTCCATACCAAAGAGTGCCTTTTGGGATTTAAAGAAATCCCAAATTTTCTACGTTTGATAAATATTGTTCTTAGGTGGTTTAGGTGTTCATTGTTAGATTTAGAGAAGAATGTGATGTCATATTGGTATACTAATAGGAAGTCATGGTTCTCCTTGGATAAAGCTATGTCCATAGCTGATCTGGATTTAAATAGGAACACAAAAAATTATAGAGATAACCATAAAAATAGATATGCAGTGGAAATAATACTTCGTTTCATTAATGTAAAATACAGAAATATGCTTATAAATAGTAACTAAAATAAACCAACTAGGGCGATGGTAGCTTATCTCTGAGAAGAGATGTGGTGACTACATGTCTCTGAATTGTGTTACAATGAGGCTCAAAGGCCTATTTATTGTTGAGAAACAATAAAAAACCCTAATCATCCAAAAACCTAACCCTAGAAGATGAAACACCAAACTGTGGGCCCCGTTTGGGTAAATTAGTACATCAACTTCCTGGGGTCGTAACTTTGGCATACGATCTTCGTTTGATGTGTGCAATATCTCGTTAGAAATATCTATATGAGAAATACAACTTTGTGAAGAGAAACATTCATCCATGGATCAATGTTGCTGCCAGTTTTCCCAAAAACCGTCGTTCAGGGCCTCAAAACGGCTCCGGAAGTTCAGGACCTGAAAAACTGCTAAAAATAGTAAATTTTGCTACAATTAAGGAAACTGAAAAGCTGAAAGGAATAATGGTGGGGGTCCAAGTGGAATTGGTGGGTGGCCACCGATATCCACTTGGATTATTCCTCCCACCTTAGGAAGAAATGGTCCCCATTGCATTGAGTTCCTCCATGAGAAGAGGAAACTTCTACTGAACATGGTCACTGGTGAGCCAGTTGCCCTGGTGAAGGAGTTGGCCTACTTTGACAACTTGATACAGTTGGATATTATGCTGGCGAGTGTGCTTAATCTGTGTGTCCATGATCCGATCAGTCGCAACTTTTTCCATGCAATCTAGATTTAGCTCTGTGGGTGTGAGTTGTTCTAAATGTCGGATGTGTCTAGTAATGGTGGAAAGTATGGACGAAGGTAGTCCACATTGAGAACTAGGTGCAAGCTAAGGAATGGGAAAGCTGAGCTCAAATGCATTGTCTTCCATAGCCTTTGTAATGGTGTAAGGACCATATCAGAGTGGTCTAATTTTCTGATAGGCTCCGGTAAGGCGTTCCTTTTACAAATGCAACCAGACTTTGTCGCCCACCTAAAACTTATGGCGAGCACCAATATTGCAAAAATAATGCTACAACTCCTGGGGCTTCCTACTTTAATTTTATCAACCCGGTAGTTCATAACAAACTTGGAAGCGACGGTGCTGTATGCACAAGTACTAGCTCTTACGAGAGGCTGTCACTTGGTCAGTTGGCCCAAGATCACTAGGATCTTAAGCCAACTCTATGAATTCTTAGAAGAATATTTTAACTGTGATGAAAGAAAGCTAACTCTACAGAGGCTATTCTATCTGGAGAAAGAGAAAGAAGACTAAAATGTAAAAGCAAACCGTAGCTAACCCTACCTTTGCAGGAAAAGAGATGAAAATTGGTGAAATGAGTGCCATTGACTGCTGAAAAGGTAAATTTCATTATTCAAGCTACTTCTGAAAAGAAATGAGAAGAAAACATCTTTTTGTGCTTTTAAGTGTTTTTATGTGAAATTATTATGCTTGTAATTTATCTGGTTGTGTTTGTGCAGAGGTTTGGTGGAGAAGGAAGATGGACTTGGTTTTTGTAGAGGTGGAGGAAGGTGTGGAGAGGTCCTAAGAAGCCCCTAGTACCCTTTTGAAGGCTCCCCTTGCAATTGGACTTCGAAAAATCACTCACAGGAAATTCTATAGGAGGTTGCAGGGGATCTATAGGAGGATCTATAGGAAGAGGCCAAGAGTTATTTTTGGAGTTTTGAAGGTGGAAAAAATGATGGGAAAGGGTAACAGAAGGATATATGAAGGTGTTGAGGTGTCTCGAGCTTGTCAAGGAAGATCAAGAATGAACAGGATGGTTGGATTTGTTCAAATGGCAAGAGGGAGGCTTATGGAGAAAAATGCAGAAATTAGGGAAGATTGGCGAAGTGTTGCAAATGACTTGGGAAATCTGTGCGAAGTGAGCTATTTTTGGCTACCTTATGGAGCTATGGTGAGCTAAGGTGTCCTTCAAGAGATCTGCACATCTACTTATGAAAACTGATCAAAGAAAGGACTAACTATACTATGAAAACATAAATTTCTCTAGCTTGACCTAAGTTCTGACCTACAAACAGAAAATGCTGAATAGTAATCCTTGAACAGAAAAGCATGCAGAGAGATATACAGTAAAAGAACAGGAAATTAACTTTAGAGTTAGCTTTCTTTCATCACAGTTAGATATAGAAATTAACTCATGAACTGAAGAAAAAACATATAAGTACACAACAAGAGGTGTTGGGCAGCTTGGGTTGGACCCTAATCCAAGAGCTTCAACCCTTTGAAAGAGATCAGTGCTGGCTCAAAAACTGTTTCATCTTCATTATCAAAAATAATAGTCACATTACATGAACTGTTCTAAAAAAGGAACTCGAAAATAAGGTGAACAAGTGTTGCACAAAAGTGCGAAAATTCTACTAGTGAATGGCTAAATTATGAATAAAAAAATTGAGCACCTAAGCCCTACTATTTGTATAACTCGAGCCTCCAACAACTCTCCTAAAATAAAGGAGCTTAGCTTCCCAAAACTGCAGATAAACAACAATCCTTCTTACTTGCTCAACTGCCCCTTGAATGCACTAATGTGGCTACTTGTGCTCCGAGTTTCTGATGGAGAATTCAAGGTAAGGGTTCATAAATGAAGGGGACACCCTCCTACAAATCCTATCCCTTGTTTCCCTCAAATATTGGCTGCCAAATGCTCATTACTCCTTTGAATTTGTCCAAAAATTGCCCAAAAATCTGCATAAATCACACATTAGACTTCATGGCATAATGACTAACCCAATTCACTCTATTAGCATAAATATAATAAAAAACATGTAATAAACTGATGAGAATGGTGGATTAAGTTGAATTAAGAAGCAAAATGAGCTCATATAATTACCCATTTCTAGGGCTCATCAACTTGTGTGGCACCCGATGTTGATCATGTCGCTGCTTGTACTTGGCATTTGATTTCTCAGGAATGTCATGGACCTGCTAGTGAATATGTTGGATGTGCTCAATGAAGCTATTTGCCTTATCTATTTCAGACTAGACATGAGCCAAATCTGTGTGAGTAGCTGCAAATGGCATGGCCATGTCAATGGGACACAGTGGTTGGAATCCCAAGGCCACTTGAAAAGGGTTGTGGCCAGTCGAGCTGTGGATAGCCCAGTTGTAGTTGTGCTAAACGTAGGGGAGGCTCTCGTCCCATGTGCATGGATGCTTTGAGTTTCACATGTGCAAAATGTGTACAATAATATTGTTGACAACCTCTGTCTGGCCATCAGTTTGAGGATGGAAGGTTGTGGACTTAGTGAGTTTGGTATCCAACATTGACCAGAGACTGGACCAAAATGTATCAGAGTAGAGGCGATCTTTCAACTCTGTGAATGCCTTCTGTTGAGATTCAGACCAAACAAATTTTTCTTTCACTCCTCCTTTGGTGACTTGACTCAAGGGCCAAGTGATATGAGAAAATCCCAACATGAACCTACAGTAGAATTTAGCAAGACCTAGAAAGCTACGAAGCTTTGTTAGAGTGGTTGGAGAGGGCCAATCTCGAATGACTTGTATCTTGGCTAGATCCACATGTACTCCCTATTCATCAATAATGTATCCTAGATATTAAACCTGGGTCATGCCAAAAGTGCATTTATCCAAATTGGCACATAAATTGTGTTGTCGCAGTGTTGGGAGAACCTGTCGGATGTGGTGGAGGTGCTCTTCCGAACTCTAGCTGAAGATCAGGATGTCATCCAAGTATACCACTACAAATGAGTTGGTGAATGGCCGCAAGATGTCATCCATTAGCCTAATGATGGTTGCAGAAGCATTCGTCAATCCAAAAGGCATGACCAACCATTCGAAAAAGCCCTCCTTGGCTTTGAAGGCAGTCTTCCACACATCAGAAGGTTCGATTGGTACCTGGTGATATCCTGACTTCAAATCGATCTTGCTAAAATATTTTCCCCCCTTCAGTTGGTCTAGGATATCATCAATCTATGGGATTGGGTTCCTATTATGGACAGTGATCTTGTTCAGTGCCCGATAATCAATACAGAGTCTCCAAGTCCCATCCTTCTTTTGTACCAACACGATTGACCTCCCACAAGGTGATGAACTCGAATAGATGTGACCTTTCTAAATTCTCCAGAATAGAGCGTTGATAGATTGGTCCATTGGGCAGTGGTGCACCTAGGGTTAGATCAATGGAGTGCTTGACCTAATAGTGCAGAGGAACCCCTGTGGGGGAGGTGAAGATGTCCTTATACTCCTCCACCACCTTGTCCATCTGTAGTTGTCATGTGGAGGGGCCCTATCTGGAGGTCATGGCCACTGTCTTATTCTTTCCTTCAGGGCATATCACCAACAAAACAAATTTCCTGGTTTTGGAAATGAGCTTACTACATTGTTTTGCAATAACCAAAGAGATGGAGTAGGTGGTGCTACCTCCGGTACCCTGTATAACTTATTTCCCAAAGTAAGAATAACAACATGGGGCCTTGATTCATACACAACATGTCGTTTCCACAAGTATGGTTGTCCTAATAATACATCAAAAACTTCAAGGGGAGAAATGTCACACAATACCTCATCCGTGAAGGGCTTGATGTTGTATGGAAGGTGGCACTGTTGGCTCACGTGAATATCCCGTCCTTGGTGAAGCCACTTGATGGTGTACGGTTGTGGATTTGATATGGTCAGTAAGCCCAACCGCTTCACGACCTCTTTCGAAATGAGGTTTTTTGGGCTCCCACGGTTGACAATGAATTGTAGCGGGGATCCCTTTGCCCACATCTGGGAGTGGAAGAGATGATCCTCCTCGTCTGTATCTTTGGGTTCCTCCCTCTGGATCTTCGTGGTGGCAATAATGGCATTGGGCTCCAAATTGATAATCTGCTTCTCTTTTTCATTCCCCTTGTCAGGTTCTGACTCAGAGTCAGAACATACATCTAATTCTGAAACCTTTAGCTCAACCACCAATGACTGCTTTGCTCGACACTCACTTGTGTTGTGAGTGGAGCTCTTATGGAACTCACACCATTTTCCCCTATCCTTTCTCAGCTTTCCGGCACTGTTCTTTGCTTGCAGATTTGGCAGGTTTTCTTGGGCTACCCCACCTTGGCTTTATCCTTTTATTCTGTGGTTTAAGGGAACCTTTCCCTTGCTTCAGATTCATAGATCCAAAGTCTCACTTCTTTTATTTAAACTTCTGCTCGACCTTGACGGCATATCGGTATGCTGGGTCAAGCGAGGAGATGTTCAGGAATTCTATTTCTTCCTGGATGTACTTGTGCAGGCAGCCAAGGTATTTGAGTATCAAATGCTACTCCAAATCCTTGATACCCAACTTTGTGCGAAGGGTATGGAAAATATTGGTAACCTCCAGCACGTCTTGGTCCCTTCCCTGCCATAGTGTGGTCCACTTTATGTATTGATCCTCATAGATTCTGACGGGGTAGTACTGCTCCTTGATGGCATCCCGGAATGAATTCTAGGTGGGTGTGGCTAAAAATAGCGAGTCTGTATTTTCATCCTTTTTCTTGCAGTAGGTTTCCCACCAGTCCTTGTCATGGGGGGCTGCTTTGAGAAGAGCGAAAACAATCTTTTCCCAACTCGAAAATTCATGAATAGAAAAATAACCCTCTAGTAGATTTAACCATTTATCTACAACATCTATGTCTATGTGACCCTCGAACATGGGGATTTCAAAATTAACTTGTACCTTAAAGGGTGTGGCATTTCCAGAGTCGCTGCTCGAAGCCAATGCATCACCTTTGGGTAGCTGCTAAAGGATCTAAGCAAAGTTGTCCATAATCACGTTCCTTTGTCGCTCGAGGGATTCTTCAAGCAATATTTTGATAGGATCTCCTACCCCCTCATCTTTCTTCTCATCTGCCATGGGAGGCCGTCATGATTGGCGAGGCTGGTCTTGCAAAGGTTCAACCAGTTCAAGCCCTAACTCCTTATATTCCGACCTCGTTGGGGAAATGCCAAGAAAAAAAGAGAAAAAGCAAACCGCTCTGATACCACTGATCCAGATTTAAACAAGAATGCAACAAATTATAGTGATAACCATAAACATAGATATGCAGTGGAAATAATACTTCATTTCATTAATGTAAAACACTGAAATATGCTTACAAACAATAATGGAAATAAACTAGCTAGGGTGATGGTAGCTTATATTTGAGAAGAGATGTGGTAGCTACATGCCTTTAAACTATGTTACAATGAGTTTCGAAGGCCTATTTATTGTTGAGAAACTATGGAAAACCCTAAACATCCAAAAACCTAACCCTAGAATATGAAACACCAAACTGTGGGCCCCATTTGGTTAAATTGGTACATCGACTTCCCGCAGTGGTAACTTTGGCATACAATCTTCGTTTGGCACGTGCAATATCTCTTTAGAAAGATATATCTGAAATCTACAACTTTTGGAAGAGCAACATCGATCCATGGACCAATGTTGCTCCCAATTTTCCCAAAAAATGTCGTTTAGGGCCTCAAAACAGCTCCGGAAGTTCAGGACCCGAAAAGCTGCTAAAAATAGTAAATTGTGCTACAATTAAGGAAACTGAAAAGCTGAAAGGAACAATGGTGGGGGTCCAAGTGGACTTGATGGGTGGCCACCAATATCCACCTGGATCAATAGCTCTTTGAAATTTGGCACCTGCATTCATTAATCCAAAAGGCATATTTAAATACATGAAGGTACCCCAAGGAGTAGTAAATGCAGTTTTGGCTTGGTCCTCTGGTTGAAATAAGATCTAGTTATACCTAGAGAATCCATCTAACAGTGAAATCCTGGATGATCCTACTACCCTTTGTAGGATATGGTCCATTTTTGGTGGAGGATAGTTATCTTTTAGTGAGACCTTGTTTAAATTTCTGAAATCTACACAAAGTCTAATTTTGCCAGTCTTTTTCTTAGTAGTGACTAAGTTTGAAATCCAATCTGAATATCTAATGGGGGCTATAATTTGGGCATCAAAAATTCTTTTAACTTCTTTCTCAATAGATGGCATAAGAACTGGGTTTATTCTCCTAAGTTTCTGTTTGAAAGGTTTATGATCTTCTTTTAGAGGTATTTTGTGTTGAATTATGCTGGTGTCACAAGATTTTAAGTTTGCATAACTCCAGGCAAATACATCCTGGAACTCTTTAAATAGATTGATGTATTTAACCTTTTCCTCTGGAGGTAAGGCTTTCAATATTTTAATGAGTTTTGGTTTATCCTTAGTTCCTATGTTAACCTCTTCTATGTCAACTCTCAAAGGTTCCATTTTGGGTTACCTAGCTACATCATTAGAGTCAAACAAATCTTCTAAAGGGACTAATCCCTTAGGTAAAAAAATATTTTTCAGATTAAGAATTTCTAAATCATCATTCATTATTTCTTCAATCACTACATTCTCTAAACTATCTATTTCTACTCTAATAAATTTAGTTGTCTTAGCTATATCTAAAATATTTACATGTATGTTACTTTCTATATTACTGTCTATTATATAGTCTGTATCTATCTTACAATTCTAAAACTCACCTTTATTGTTCATGAAATCATAAATCTAAGAATCCTGGGAGAAAATCCGCCAATACTTCAGGTTGTCTGGTATATTAGGCCTATGTCTGACTTTTGCAGTGTACTGATAATTGGGTTGAAATGGAAATTTATAGGTACTAGCAAAAGTGGCTAGACTGTGGGCTTGCATGTTTTGCTTTCTATGAATGGTAGCAAAGTTTGTTTCGAGGAGGTCTTTGATCAAGTCTATGACAATCTCCCTATATTGACAAAGTCTAGGATTGTTTAAAGAGTATTAACCATTAATTTGTTTAATAATCAACTCTGAGTCTCCCATGATGGAAACTCTTTTGGCTCCAAGTTTCCTAACCAATTGTAACCCTAGAATTAGGGCTTCATATTCAACCATGTTATTGGTACACTTGAAGTTCAATCTGAAAGCATGCCCCTCAGCATGATTATTCTCCATATTATGGATCCACACTCCTGCACCAGCCCCTAACATATTGACAGATCCATCAAAGTCTAGATGCCATAGGGACTCATGAAAAATGTTCTCACTGTTAGTTGTTCTGTATTTCAGGTCTTTAGCTATGATTTGATTATTGTCATGTTCTACATTATACAAGATAAAAGAGTCCATATCTGAATGCATGGAGTATATGGGAAAGTTTTCTGGTTTTTCATCACTACTCACCATGTATTTCATCAAGGTCTCTCTATATAGTTTTCTTGGTTGGCCAAAAATAGATATGGTGGCATAAGACATATCTAACTGCAAGGATTCTTGCAGTTTTGCAACCCATGAGTGAGATAGTAGCATTCCATATTTGGGTGGGATGTCTTTAGCCACTATTTCCATTAGAATACTCTTTGTAGGGCACTGGACAAGAGTTACACATAAGTCCTTGATCAAACCAAGGCATTTAACTTGGCTAGAGTCAAAAGAAAACAAATCCTTATATGGTCTGGTAATGTCTAGGTTAAGTCTCTCCATGATTGCCTTTGGTATCAAATTATGGGATGCCCCTCAGTCCAACATAACATGATGCAATATTTTGTCATGAATGTTCAGGCTAATGTAGAAAGTAGGAACTCCACCTTGCTGATGAATACCTTTTGCCTCAGGGCCAAACAATAATTTAGGTTGATTATCATTCAAGTTAACAACATCCTCTCCCTCTACTATGTTTAAATTTTCAACTATCTATTACTTGTTGGATTCATTCTTTACTATTTCAGTCAAGGGAACTGATATCTTTAATGTTTCTATTTTAGTTTTGATGTTGAAAGGGAGCTGAGCTTTGTTTGCTTGATTTAGATCTTCCTTAACACGTGCAGATTGTGTGTCCTTATCCTATTTCTCAGTACTAGACATTTAAGTCCGTGTTTCTATTTTTTTACCTTGATTTCTCATATTTTAATTGATTTCAGTAATTGTCTCTGTTTGAGTTTCAGTGGAGGTTATATCTACAATTTTAGGGGTAGAAGTCTCTAGTGTTGCCCTAGGGATTATTTGTAACACTTTGGTAACTGGAGCTTCTTTTATTATCTTAGTCTGGGTCTAGATGGATCTTTTAATGGGAGTCTCATTATTCTTTTTACTTCTTAAGCTATATTGTTTGTGTACCTCATACAGCTGATTCATATCCCTGTTTAAAATCAAAGGATGCACCAGATTCTAATTGCAATTGATGCAACATATATAACTCTTGTTATTCTTGAGTAAGAAAAATAATGTCTTCGTCTTTGGTTCTAGTAAGTTTATCTGGGTGTCATCCTCTTCTTCTTGAGTTTGTGAATCCTCAACATAGTTCTCTTAGAAGGGAGGCCTAATCTATTGATCTGGTATAACATTCTTTCCAGCATTAGGATTCTTCCTAAAATTGGGGTTTCTTATTGGGGGTGGTTGTTGATTTTCCCATTGATTTTTCCTCTCCATGCTTTCTAATCTATCCATTATTCTCTCTAAGATATTAGCTAAAATATCTACCTTTCCATTTTAAGTGCAAGTTTCCTCTTTAAATACAACTTTCTTTTCATTTCTCATTTAGGATTTCTTAGCTAATAGGTTGGGCTCTACACTAACAACATTGCTTCGCATTTGTTCTAGTGTTTCAGGGTTTCTTTCCCTTAACTAGTATGACATGTCAACATCAAAACCATCAAGGAATTTAATTAATGCTAGGTTAGGTGGAGGCTTAATATTGGTTGGAATTTCATTGTAGATATTATTTAACCTAGTGCAATAGTCATGAACTGACTCATTAAGAGATCTTCTAATGTTTTCATATTCATAAAGTATTTGCAATGGGTTTTTCTTTCTTGCCCATCTATCAATAAATAATCTATGAAAATTGGCTATGTTTGCAATATGGTTGGAAGGAAAGGCTTTGAATCATTTCTTGACATCCCTAGTTAAAGTTTGGGGAAACAACCTCATTTGGACATCTGCTTCATCTATCTCATGCAACTCAAAAAAGTCAGACATCCTGTTTACATGCTGTTGGGAAGTGTACTGACCAGTAGCATCAAACAAGAAGATTTTACTTTGAGAATCTATGGGCATGGCATGGAGTTGTACGGGTAAAACTAGAGGTGCATAACGGTTTGCCATAGCTGTGATTGTGTTTTGATTAGGGGGTAAAGTTGTGGTGCTTAAGGAAGGGCTTGAAAATAATGGAGATGAACTAGATGATGATGAGGATGGTTGATGAATTACTCGTTTAGGGGATTGGACTATGGTGGATACTATGGGTGAAGTTATGGTAAAAGAAGGTGTATTATAGTGAGTAAAGATTGTGCAGAAATTTCAAAGGTAGCAATAGTGAGGGAAGCTAGCTCAACAAAATGTTGAAGGTAAGCATTATCTATATTTCTAATCAATGTATAGGTCAATACTTCTAACTTTTCAAAAGTGTCCAAGACAAATTTATCTAAATCTGGATGGATAACCCTTTTAGATTCAATGAGTAGAGTAAACTTAGGGTCTAAAACTGTTTCATGGATGGCATTCTCAGATTTAGTTCTAAATAATGAGAGGTCAAATGAAAAATCAAAAGGGATTTCCTCTAAAGTTGACAACTCCTCAAGGAGTGAGTTAACTCTAACTAACCAGCTACTACCTGCCTAAGTTTCTTCGTTTTAAGGTTTTCTTAGAATTATGTCTGGGTCATCAACTATAGTTGCAGGGTTTGGATATGGATTTTCCCTAGTATAGTGAATCTTCTTGGGAGCCATAATTTAAATTTTTTTGACTGTTTTTATGAAACTTTTCAAGATTAACTTCGGAAAATGACCTTAAGGGGCTTAAGATGAAATTTAAGGTTTCCTTAAAGTTTTATGAGACTGAGGATCTAAGTCCCCAGTATGGTCGCCAGTTATGTTATCACTCTGATATTTCTTTTGAAGTTAAGGAAGGAAGAAATGTCAAAGGTAACCACAAACAACTTTTGGAGATCAGGACCTAGCCTTCCTGATGCTCAGAGTGGGCTCTCTCTTTATAATTTAACTTTTCTTTAGTTAAGAGGATTTTAGGCTAGTTATTGTTTGCACTTAGGTTATGGTTTGAATTTGGGTGGTGGGACCACTTAGATGAAGAAAGGTTTTCTATTACCATTGGGCTATGGGGTCTAATGCCAGACAAACAAGACTGTATTTAGTTCTAAAAACAATGTCTATAGGGCAAGATAGATGAGTTACTGCAGATCTCAAAGGCTAAATGGTGAAATGGTTTCAAATCAGATCGAGGAAGCAATTAAGGGTTCCCTAGGCCAGACTCTAGAAGGAATGAAAGAAGTCAACCGAGATGGGAGAGAAATTAAGGGTTCTCAGATCTGGGTATCAGAGGAAAACATGTAAATGACTAACTATGCAAAACAGAGTGTACTTAAACAAATTTTGAGTGATATCTCCAGTTAGTTCATTCAAATTTAGAACACATTTAAGATTATGAAACACATAAGAAGGTAACAAAATCAAACAAAGAAGATACTTCACTGCAAATAGCTCATCTCATGAATCCTGTAGCGAAATGTTTTTATTACTTGCTCCAGCTTGTTGACTTGAAAGTGGTTCAATCACCCTTAGGTTTTAAGATCAAAATAACTCTACAAATGTAAAATTATCCACCCTAATACTTCGAATTATGAAGTATTTATACAAAAAGGAATTACAAAATATCTCGAACTGCATTGAGAAATAATCTAGGAAAAAGAAATATCTTCATGCAAGAAGATAGAGACAACTATTGAACTATTATTTGTTGTCCCTTTTATTTAGGTTCTATTGGCTTTGCTCTTTGATCTTTTTCCCTTTAAGTTGGTTGTCTATTTTGTCTTCATGCTGGATGTTTTGTTTTACTTTAACCTTTCATCTGATACAGTTTAACCTTGCTAACCTGCCAATATCGTTTTACTTTGTTGTTTTACTTTTTACTGTACATTTACATTTTTATTGTGTATTTACTACAATAAATCATTGAGTTTTTCCCATGTATATGCATCTGGTAATGGGATATTGAGCATTATTCAATATATCTCATCTTCCTCTGTATACTTGGAAAAAGTTGGCTTATTAATAAGCAGGTGTTTTACCTCATTCTGGAGGTAAAACAAGTTTTCAAAAGTTTGGTATAATACTTTGCCTGTTGGTATGCCCTTCATAGATGAAGTGTTGACCTAATATCTAGACACTTCCCTGACCTTCTTATTGTAATCTTCCCGTTTCACTAGTTTATCATTTATGACTAAGGGATTAGGTAATCCCTTTTCCTTCAAAAGTTAGAACTTAACCATGAACCTGTCGATGACTAATTGCATGTTTTGACACTTATCTTCTAAGTTCAACATCAAATTCCTCATAGTGAAGAATTTTCTGACTTCCAAAACTGTACCTATCCTGTCAGGTATCTCAAGTTCTTGCAGCTCATACTTATTCTTGGAGTTGAGGAAGTGGATGATTCTTGTTGCCTCCTCTAGCATATCTCCAAGTTCTTCTTTAAATTTCTGAATGGCTTATGTGTATAATTTTTCTACAAATCAGATAGCTCTGATACCATGTAGAAATTTCACTTGTAGAACAAACTAATATATGCAATGTCTTAAAACATAATACTTGTTCTACTTCTACAAAACATTAAGTGGAAACATAATCGAAATCATGAGCAAAATCAAGTAGAAACATGCATAACTAATCAAGAGAATTAATCACACATAACACAAGATATATCCAGGGGAAAGCACCAGCATAAAACCCCAACCATGTATTATCAATCAAGTGGAAATCCTCTTCACCATACAAAAAGAATTAGCTCTCAAGCTATTCATTTCTCAATGAACTATGAATATATGAAGATATGTCTCATGAACCAACCAAGCCCTGTTTATATAGGATTTCCCTATGGTCCTTACGTAATTTTCTTAGGAAATAATAGAAAAATCATATGCTATTAATTCCAACATACCAAAAACAACCAATGATCCAATTGCGTATTCCTTGAGAACAATAGTTCCTCAACCATGCAAAAACTACTTACTAGAAATAGTTAAGCATCTGATAGTACATTGTCCCACATATTATCTCAACTGGGTCTCTGACAGAACTAACATGCAACAGTTATCCATGAGTGAATCCTTAGTTATGTAAAATAACAGTTGTCACGTGCATGCAAGCATTAACAAACTATATTTTATTATTTTAACAACTTGTTAAAATAATCTAACTGGACTTGACTAGTTTGAACTAAGTCAACTGATTCTCTCATTATAGAACTGAACCTTATCTCCTTTAATCAAGGGATAAATTCCTAAATCAAGGGAGAAAATAATTGCATGATCTCACAAAGATTTCAAGTTTAATTTTTCATAATTAATTAACTCATGGAGATTAATTAATTAATATTTTAAACTGTTGTTAAGACCAAAATTAATTTTACTTCTTATAGATAGACTAGGGATTGTTATAAATTGGAAGGGACCCAGAAATGCTATTTTTAGAACTTTCTATTTTTAGCAGTTTCACCTCTCACCCAATGTGGCCAATGACCTCACTGGCCAAACTGCTATTTTTAAACATGTTATTTGTAGACATGCTATTTTTAGCAGGTCCATTTTTAGCACATTCTAAATTTAGCATTTCTTTTTGCACACTTTTCAACACTCCCTCTCAACAAGAAAGGGATTATCAACAACCCTGATCTTGTCTCTATGGCACTCAAACTTTCCCTTTGACAATGCCTTTGCCAAAATATTTGCATCCCGTTCCTCGGTCAAAATATACTGCAACATCATGATCCTCTTGACCACACAATCCTGTAGATGATGATAGAAGATATCTATATGCTTGGACCTGTCATGAAACACTGGATTCTTAGAGAGTTTAATGCAACTCTGATTATCACAATATATCACCGTAGGATCCATCATTTGACCAAACAATCCCACTAGGATCTTTCGCATCTAGATGACCTCACATGCAGCCTGACTTGCTGCCATGTACTCTGCCTCTGCTGAGATAAGTGCAACTGATCTTTGTTTCCAGCTATACCAAGAAACTGCAGTTGACCCAAGGTTGAAGATCCATCCAGAAGTACTCTTCCTATCTGATGGACTACCTGCCCAATCTGCATCTGTGAAGCGTTGGAGCTTCACTCCCTCTGTCCACTTGTACCAAAATCTGTACTGTGTAGTTCCTTTGAGATATCTCAGCACATGCTTTGCCACTTTACAAAATAACTTGATTGGCTGAACCATAGCTTCACTCATCCGGTCCACTGCAAAGCATAAATCTAGTTGTTTGTTCACTAGATACATAAGTGAACCCACAAGCTACTGATAAACTGTAGCAGCTACTACCTCACCTGAAGTAACATCCTCCTTCCTCTAGTTACCTGCTAGAGGAGTCTCCATGGGCTTACACATATCCATGCGGAAGTGCCTCAGCGTCTCATTGGCATACTTGCCTTGAGAAACACATTCTTCCCCATCTCTCTGCCACACCTCCATGCCTAGAAAGTAGTGCATGAGACCCATGTCCTTCATCTCAAACTCTCTTACAAGATCCTTCTTGCAAGACTTGATCAACTCATCATCACCTGTAAAAATCAGATCATCGAAATAAAATACAATAATCAATACCTTAACATCTATAATGATGTGATAGAGGTTCTGTTACACTAAAATTTGTCACCATGACTATTTGCAGTTAGTATGGCTCCATCAAAATGTCATACTATCCTCCTTGGCAAGTCTCATACCTCTGCTCTCCATGTCAAACTTCAAGAAAGAGAGAAAGTCTTTAAAAATCTATTTATCTCTGGGTACGCAGTTTCTCTCAGCCTTACCTGCGTGTACGCAACCCCAGTTCACAATACCTGCGTACTTGTATGCTCTGTATGTAAAGGGGTGGGTGCGTACTCCTGTGAAGGTCAAAAGGCGCAAGTTTCATCTTAAAAAAGTTACTTGTGGTCATTTCTAGAGCATTCTAGAAGCTTGTTTGATGTGTATTGAGTGCCTCCAGATGGTTCATGTATCCCTATGAAAGAGGAACTTATCCCATCAAGAAGGGAGCTAACCCATCCAAAGAGGGGCTTATCCCATTGATGGTGGACCTGATTAACTTCCTCTAGAGCACTATAAATACAGGCATTGGGCCAGAAGGAGGGAGGTTGAAAGCTGAATATTCCAAAGGGTAGATGCTGCTGGAATTAGGACTTCCTTGTAGAAGCTTGTGAGGAGAGATTCCCATCCTTTCTTGTTTCATTTGGAAGTGGGTGAGCTTATCAAAGTAAAGGAAAACTCTTGCTGGACCCTGGGAGGGACCTGCACAACACCAAGGCTAAGGTTGTAATGGTTTCTTTTGTTTCCTATTAATACAAATAAGTCCATTCTTCTCAAAAATTTGTTATTTATGAGTTGTTTCATATACTACTTGGTCTGTATGTTAAATATGTTTTATTTTATGAGATATTCAGGTGCTATTTAATCGTTTGATTGTTAGTGAATGCAGGTTTCGGAGAGAAGGAGGAGCTCATCCGGATCGACGAGGCTGGACTACTACAACAGCGTTGGACTACAGGTAGGATCTAAACACTTGATTTCTTATATGGTAAATGCATATTTAGAGAAGGATTGTTCTTAATTGTCTTGTTTGTCACTAGAAAGCCTTAAGCTTCTAGGGAGGTTGGTTTTGTCCGCAAAATTAACTCTTTCCGCATGACATCTATGTTCGCCTTGGAAGTTCTCAAGAGTTGTCCCCCCCAAAGAAAGTCTCTTCTATCCACCATTGGTGGCATTGATCCGACCGATTCGAAGTTAATTACATTCGATCTTGAAAAGCATGTCCCATGATTGCCTCATAAAATCACTTTTCTCATTAAAGTCATCATTAACTCGAAGAATATTCATCGTACTATTATTGATGAGGGTGCCTCAACTTGCATCACGTCTGTTGCTTGTTGGAAGGCCATCGGTTCCCCGTCTTTGAGTCAATCTCCTAATACCTTGGAAGCCTTTGATGAAAGATATTCTCATCCATTTGGTATTCTCTCGCGCTTGCCTATCACCCTAGAAGGGAAGATACTCGACGTCGAAGTCGAAGTTGTTGATGCTAATCTGACTTATAACCTTTTGTTAGGTCAAAGTTGGATGTACACTATGCGTGCCATGGCTTCATCATTGTTTCGTGTACTCTGTTTCCCTCATAAAGGGAAGATTGTCACGTTTGATCAACTGCCCTTCTTCGCTTCCTCTTCCTCGGATGGCAATGTTCCATTTGTGGAGCATACCAGTATTCCCTATGAGAGTGTGGGTGCTGGAGTCTTTAAAGATCCTGCCCTTATGGGTGTTTTTTCACTCCCACCTCCTAATGTCACCTCAGTTAATATGATCTCTCTCAAGCCTGATCCCTGGGTGATTTCCCCCATCGATCAAGTGGATTCATGGGGTGAGGTTATGCCGTTGATCCCTGCAGAGCTCAACTATGTTGAAATCGTTTCGGCTTCGGTTTCATCTTCTGATTTTGCTCCTTCAAGCAGATTTCTCAACATATATGTGCAATCCACTTGGCTTGGAGACATTGTTTCTCCGGGTCCGTTACAAGAGACATTTCCTTCCGATGAGGCAATTATTGAGACTATGTATTTTTAGGATCCTCCTTGGATCGATAATCACCATCGTTCCTCGTTTCTACCAAGCCATGGGCCATGACTGCCTATCTAGGTAAGTTTGCTTCTTGTGTTCCTTCTTAGCCACTTCAGATGCCCATCTTGAGTCATGAGGTTTTTTCTGAGGGGAATATGGGGAATATTATGCAAACCATGCCCATCGACATCTCTGTTAAACCAGGGATTGTTGAAAATATTCACATTGGAGTTACTTGTTCTCCTGAGGAGATCCAACTTTACATCGACCTTTTCTATGAGTTTTACAACGTGTTCGCCTGGTCATATGAAGAAATTCCTGGTATTGATCCGAGTATTGTGGTACACGAGATACCTACGTACCCTAGTGCAAAGCCAGTTCATCAATGTTTACGTCCCGTGCACTAGAGAAAAGCCGCAGCCATTAAAGGAGAAGTTGAAAAACTTCTCAAGGCAGGGTTTATTTACCCTATCCCACTAAGAGACTGGGTATCTAACATTGTCTCTGTGACCAAAAAGCAGGGCACTGTTAGGGTTTGTGTTTATTATTGTGACATCAATCGCGCATGTCTGAAAGATAACTATCCTACTCCCTTTATTGACCAGCTTATCAACGACTGTGATGGGAGTGAGATATTCTCTTTTATGGATGGCTTTTCTGGTTACAACCAGATCAATATTTCACCTACTGATCAGCACAAAACTTCCTTCATCTGTTCGTGGGGTACTTTTTCTTACAAAAAGCTCCTTTTCGGCATGAATAATTCCAGTGCCACTTTCTAGTGAGAAATGTCCTATGATTTTCATGACATCCAACACTTTGTTCAGCCTTATCTAGATGATCTTTCAGCTCATTCAACTAAACACACTAACCATCCGAATCACCTCCGCCAAATTTTTCTTCACTGTAGACATTACCGTATTTGTCTCAATCTGCATAAGTGTGTCTTTTGCATTGAATCCGACAAAATTCTTGGGTTTTTTGTTTTTAAGGAGGGTATTCATCTTGATCCCCTCAAGGTCAAATCTATTATGAATCTCTCGCCTCCTGCTTCTTTGCATCAGTTGCAGAGTTTGTAGGGGAAGGCCAATTTCCTACATCGTTTTATCCCTAACTATGCCGACATTGTTGAAGGTTATACGTGTCTCCATAAGCGTGACACTCCGTTTATTTGGGATGACATCACCCAAAGGTCATTCGAGCAACTCAAGGAACTTCTTGTTTCTGCTCCCTTGTTGCGTCCACCTCACTATCATCATGATTATTTGGTTTGTCTAGCTGCCACTGATAGTACTATTGGTATGGTTTTGGTTCAAGACGATGACGATGGTTCCGAGCACGTCATCTATTATCTTAGCCGCAACCTTCTTGACACTGAGACTCGCTATGCTTATGTCGAGAAGCTCACCTTGGTAGTTGTTCAAGATGTCCAATGCTTTCGTCATTATGTTTTGTTGCGAACGACGACCGTGATTTTAGATTGCAACCCGATGACATACATTCTGTCACGTCAATTGCTGGGGGGCAAATACTCAAAATGGATTGTTATCCTTTAGGAGTTTTATTTGGAGTTTACCACTGCTAAGTCTAAGAAGTTGTTATCGCTCAGGTTGTTCCCTTTTACTCCTAAGGGAATCCGGCCAAGGTAACCATAAACCAAGCTTTGGACTGCAGGTCCTAGCCTACCAGCAGTCAGAGAGGGCTCTCTCTTTGGGATTTAGCTTTGTTTAAGGGATGATTTTAGGCTAGATGTGATGCACATGGGTTTTGTTTGAGTTTGGTGGGATAGTGATCTCAGACAGAACTGGGATGCAAGTGTATAACTGTTTCTTCCATTGGGAAATGGAGTCACTGCAAGTGTAATTAATGAAAGAGTTTCTTGGTGAAAAGGTAGTACCACAGAGTAAGATAGGCAGGCTAGGAACAACTTTCAAATCTGGAAATGATGGAATGAAGTCAGGGAATGAAAGGCAATCAAGAATCTTTCATTATACTGGCAGAGGGAAAATGTATGAATATTGTGTAGGAGCAATCAAGGATTCCTAAACAATATTCAAAATGAGAGAACTAGTGCAAACATGAGGAGTTAAGAATTCATATCTATGACTAATCCTGAAGAAAACATAATAAATAACAGAGATTGAACATAAGGTGCATTCAAACAAATCTTATGCTATTCTTCTTCTCTGTTACCAAGATCATGAAACATAGATGTGATTTACAAAATAGAAAACATAAGACACAGTTTAGTATAACTTATTGTTCCATAGCATGACACAGGAATTTTGTAGCAAGTCCCAGAACATCCAATCCACCTTCAGATCATTCAGACACAGTGAACTTCAACAATCATTTGTATTAACACAATCTGATATCTTACAGCGTTGTTCAGAAAGAGGAAATCATCAATCAACCCACCAAAAACCAACCCTTATTACATTATTCAGGGTTGTATTTATAGGCAAAATATCTACAAAAATAGATCTGATAGAAGATCTGAGGAAATAACTACAATTAACCTAACTTCTCTTGCAAGTAATGTAAAAAATATCTATCTAATGCTGCGCTGGGGGCAGCTGCTTCAAAAAATGAGGCCATGTGTCCTTTGCTGTAATGCGCTGGCCATTTATCATAACTGCGCATTGGTCTCTACTCCACTGCTCTTGAGTGGCTTTTCTGTGCATTAACTGTGATCTGAGAGCCTTAAGTGGGTTCACTGCTTTCTTTGACTTTGATGGAGGCTTTTAATGTTCACTTGCTTTGATATTGTTGATCTGATACTCTTTGCCGCTTCACTGATACTTTTTTAATTGAATCTGGGCTTTATCTTTCCTCTGATACTCTTTAACACTTGAATTAGGACTCTCTTTCTCTGCTGATCCTCTTTAAACTGCTAAATCACCCCTTTTATCTCTTTCGGGCAAAAATGACTACTGCAAACCATGCGCTGGATTGAGGCTTTCCATTTTGGCCATTTTTTCTTAGCGATGCGCGATTAGCGCTAAGCGATTCAAAAACTGCCTCTAATTTTCATTCCGGGCTTCCTAAGCAGCAATTTCGCCTTTGGCACTTTTTCTTCGGCGGTGACATCAGCATGACGTCAACGGTGGGACCTAGTATGGTGGATGACGTCAGCGGGGTGACGTGGATGATGATGTCATCATGACACAGTGGCAGGGTGATGATGTCAGTGGGTGACATGGCGCAGGTACAACACAGTGGCAGGCAACGTGGCGGCATCGTCATGCGGTGAAGTAGGGAAGCGGGGAGGGAAGTAAGCGGTTTGCGTTGGAGCGCTTTTGGTACGGGAGTGGTATGTGTCAGGGGCGACCCGATGCAATAGGAGGCCGACAGCTGTCCCGGTGTATGGTGGTGAAACCATCGACCATCGGGTACTATCGTACCACTACGAAGGGGCGCCCGATATTCATTAGGGCCGTCGGATCTGGGAGGACCGATCCTACGGTGGACGAGAGGGCAACATGATCGGGGTTTAGTGGAAAAGCGCACCCGATAATGGTTAATTATTTGGGGCCTGCGGGTGGCTAAAACCTTAGGTTTTGGGTTAAATGTTTTTATGGCGCAGGACTATGGTTTTTC
The DNA here is from genome assembly GCA_000404065.3 of Pinus taeda. Lineage (NCBI taxonomy): Eukaryota > Viridiplantae > Streptophyta > Pinopsida > Pinales > Pinaceae > Pinus > Pinus taeda. Next base: position 3,151 of record APFE030740461.1, on the reverse strand, counting down.
ATTAATCGATCATTAATAAAATCCAAATGCGATGTGTGAGCGGGGTATGGTATAGTGTCATGTGCGGGGGGGGGGGGTTAATATGGTTATTTATTTAACCAGAAGTTAAATAAATCCCAAGGGTAATGAACGCGGAGGGGCTAACAATGGGTCCCAAATGGACCTAGTGTTTCCTGCCTTGTGTTTATATAGCTATAGTTGCCATGGGGATGAATATTTAGTGTTTTTGGGGTTTTTATATAGCTTCTTGTAGAATAGGGGGAGGGGAAATGATTTAGGGAGTTAGATAATAGGTTTAGATGTTAATATGGAATAAAAAGGAAATGGATGTATGCTAAGTTTATAGAATGGAGACTTAAGCATGGGGAAATGAATGGTCTGTGTAAAGATTAATTTTACACAAGAAATGTGGCTTCTTTTGACTAAGTCAACTCAGATGTCAACTTGGTTTTTAACAAGAATGGAGTGAAAATGGACTTTTTGGGCAGATCCCAAGGTCCTTAAGGGGATGTTAGTGAATGATTTATGAGGAAATGAAGGGGGAGTTAGAGATGCCTTGCTTGATCTGATCAAAATGAAAAAGTGCCTCAAAAACTGTGATCTGGAAAAATATAACACTTGAAAACATGAAATGGATCACTTAGCTTGATTTCTGCAACCACAAAACTACTTACCCAGCCTACTTTACCTAGCATTTTTTCTTCTTTTGGTTTGGGTGCACTTGAACTAGCAAACCCAGCTTTTCAACATTTTTCTTTTTTACTGGCCTCCTATCTACATCTATACTTATTTCATCCAGGGGCTCAGATTAGGCTGTTGAGCACCCTTACTTCTCTACCTATCTAAGAATCTACCAAGATTACGCTGTTTGGACAGATAATGATTCTCTATATTCTACAACAGGAAATTGAAACCTAGGGAGCCAAGATTAAGCTATTTGGACCTCCCTTTAACTGAAAATATTTCAAAAATGGAATAACTCATCAAAATTGGAATACAACAGAGGCACTTAGACTAGCACACTCTCATGGACACTTCTTTGGCCTCAGAAACAAATATGGAACATTGCAGCATGCAAAGTATGACATATTTGGTATGTAGAAATGTCGATCACGAAAGATGAATACCTGTTATGAGCAGGAGGCTAACAGAAGTCACTGGTCTTCGCTGAGTTGATTTTCTCATTACCATCTACTTTTGCTCCCTCTCGGATAGAGGACCACATTCTGGATGACACACTTTTCTTGATCAGTACCGTCAATCCCTGGTATGGTGACATTATTGTTTACCTACAAACATCTTCATTCCATCTTGATTTGTCTAAGGATGCTCAATGATGCATTTTCCACCATTCTCTCAGCTCAATCGTATTGTTGGAGACACTTTATACCATCTCGACGTTGATTTAGTTTTTCATCGTTGTCTGAATTTCAAGGAAGCCGAAAAGGTCTTAAATGACCGCCACTCTGGTGCTTGTGGCGGTCATATGTCTAGCTATGCTACTGCCCAAAAGATTCTTTTTGGTTACTTTTTGCCTTCCATTTTCAAGGATTGCATTCTAGCTGTCAGTTCTTGTCACACGTGTCAAATTTATCAGCGGAAGCTGCGTGTGCCCCCTTCCCTCTTACATCCTGTCATTACCGTCGGCCCTCTTGATAAATGGGGCATTGATTTTATGACATGTAACCCTCACTCGGCCGGGGGGCATGGGTATATCATCGTTGTCATCGATTATTTTACGAAATGGGCCAAAGCAATGCCTACATTGTCTAACGACAGTAAGAGAACTGCGCAATTCCTATTCAATCATGTGATTACCCAGTTCAGACTCCTTCAGGCTATAGTCACTGATCATGGTTCCCATTTCCATGGTTATATGATGAGTGAGTTGGAAACTCATTTAGGCTTGCGTCACGATAGTTCGATGCCTTATTACCCTCAGGCCAATGGCCAAGTCGAAGTAGTAAACAAAGTATTGGTTACCATGCTTCAGGGTACCATTGGAATGCACAATTCCAACTAGCATTTAATGTTGTTTTCTGCCTAATGGGCCTATCGTACCTCGGTTAAGGATGTGTCTAGATTCACACCGTTTCAACTTGTTTATGGTCTGGAAGCTACCCTCCCGATTGAATGCGAAATCCCTTCTCTCAAATTAGCTATCGAATTTCTCCCAAATACTACTCGGTGGAGGAATGCCTTCTTTATCTAGAACGACTTGACGAGACTCATCGACTTACTTCTTTAGTCATTGAAGCACAAAAGAAGAGAGTCAAAACTCACTTCTATTAGACAGTCAACCCACGTTCCTTCACAGAGGGAGATTTAGTCCTGCTGTATGATCAAGCTAATGACAAGCTGGGGGTAGGAAAATTCGAACCCATATGGAATAGGCCCTATATTGTCAAACATGTGTTGCAAAATTGGGCTTATGAGCTAATTGATTACGAAGGCAACCCTTTAGATAAGCCACAAAATGGGCTTTATCTTATGAAATATTATGCATGAGTCTTTCGTACATTGCTATGTGCATAAGTGTGTTTTTCATTTTGTACGTGTTTGGCTTGGTGTGTAAGCATTTGCCACTTATTGTGTCCTTTTTTCTTCTTATGCAGATGCCTGTCGCACCTTATGTCGGTTTTGCTGATGGTTCCTATTGCAGTATCCATAATCTTTCCTCCGTGGCATGGGTTATCTACGATCCTCACAGTGATTTGGTGGATCTTCAAGGTGTTTGTCTAGTATGTACCACAAACAATGTCACTGAATATAGTGCAGTCATTGAATTACTAGTTGAGGCTGTTGTCCTCAATATTCACGCATTGATTGTGAATCTAGACTCCCAATTTGTTGTTCTTCAACTCAACGGGCGCTATTCCGTCAGAAATCCTCAAATTTTAAGGTTGTATTTACGTGTTCATTTACTAGAAAGGAATTTTAATTATATTACATATCGACACATTCCTAGAAGACTAAATACATTAACTGATGCATTGGCAAATCATGTATTAGATAGACATTTGCGACATTTATGAAAGTAAATCATTAAAGACATAATAAGTCATATATCAAAACACACACACACACACACACACACACATACACACACACACACACACACACACACACACACACACACACACACACACAC
>APFE030740455.1:0-10040 GCA_000404065.3 Pinus taeda | reverse complement strand
CTACAGCCTTTGCCGCTTAGGCCATTGAGGTGAGTGCCCATTTTCAGCAGTGGGGGTTGGATTTCATTGGTGAAATTCATCCTGCTTCTTCATGTCAGCATAGGTGGATCCTCATGGCAACAAATTATTTCATGAAATGGATTGAAGCAATTCCCACCAGACAATCTACGGATGCGGTAATAATTTCATTCCTTGAGAATAACATTTTGTCTAGTTTTGGTTGCCCGAATAAGTTAATCACTCATAATGCAACAGCTTTCAAATCAAAAAAGATGATTGAGTTTTATAACAAGTATAAAATCATTTTGGGACACTCAACTGCCTATCATCCACAAGGCAATGGATTGGCGGAGTCTTCTAATAAATCTTTGGTCAACATCATTAAAAAGTTGCTGGAAATAAACAAGAAAAGCTGGCATAAGAAGTTGGTCAATGCACTTTGGGCAGATCGAGTGAGTAAGAAGAAATCCATTGGTATGTCCCCTTTTGAGTTAGTTTATGGAGTTGATATAGTGTTTCCTACCTCTCTCGCAGCTCCGGTAGTCAAACTTCTCTAGGAAGCCGGCAGTGAAGAAGATCATATGCAGAGAAGACTTAATCAAATGATCCATTTGTAGCAGACAAGAGAAGAATTTTTCCAAAACACATTCAAGTTGCAGGAGAGGATTAAGAAAATTTATGACAGAAAAGCAAAGGCAGACAAATTCCAATTGGATGACGTGGTACTGAAGTGGGATGCAAGGAATGAGGAAAAGGGTAAACATGGTAAGTTCGAAAATCTCTGGAAAGGACCCTTTAAAATTGTTGCATATCTTGGTCAGAATGCCTTTCTTCTGAAGGAAGTGAATGGGGATGATTGTCAAGGAGGGCCGGTCAATGGTCGGCTGCTCAAGGGGTACCATTTCTGAAAAGTTTTCTGTTGTTCACATTGTCACTGTATATACCATTTTATTTCAGTTTCATTACAAGAGTGTGCTATGATATTTTCTTCAGTTTGGGGCCCGAAGTGAAGGCTATAATTCTAAAGAATGATTTCAGCTTCGGTTTGAGTATGTCGAGTCAGTCTTTCAATCATTTTAATTTTAAAATTGAGTCAATTTGAGTCAAGTTTCAGTTAATATATTGACTCAAGAGTCTTGTGTGGATTTTTTGAAATAATGGACTCCATAGCCCAATGGATGAAGGCATTGCCTACTCTCCCAGAAATCTGTAGTTCTTGGCACCTCCAAGGAGCTACCATCCCCATTGGAGCCAATGTTAGAGTCGGTCTGTTTAGCCCTCCGTCAGAGATCAAAACCTCTTTTGTTGCATTTCATTTTTAGGAGTCTCGCCCAGTCATCTGCATTCCATTATGTGCATGGATCATCTGACGAGAATGGTTTTCCTCACGTCCCTCATGTCATTTACCTACTGGTTCATGTTTGTTCATTTAAACAAAAAAATGCATATACAGTCTTCTTTTCATTAAAATTTGCAAAATGTTGTCTTTAGGGTTTCATGGTCAATTAGGTCAGAGTTCCTTTAGGGTTTCATCAATAAATGTGTCAAAGTGTCCAATAATCACCAGTAGGCATGAGGAGGTTTCCTTATCAATAAATTTCATCGACAACTATTCTAAAATGTGTTCTTTCTCAAAACTCTGTTTTGAGGAAAACACAGAGTATTTATCATTTATTGTAGTAAAATCATGTAAATTTTGTTTTCTTCGCTGCAAATTCCTTCATCTACACCTTGGTTTCTTTCCTTAGCCTAAGAAGCTCCAACACCTGCAAAAAACAAGCAAACTTCAACTCGTTTAGTTCATCAACAAAGCCAAAAGGTGAAAAAGTCCAAAAAATAGAGTTTGAAATCAAGTCATTTTGAAAACATTGTAAAAGTGGATTTCATGAGCCAAAATCTTAAAATCTCTTAGTTTATAAGCTATTTCTTCATGTCATAAGCTCATTTGCAAAAGAGAAGCAAGATAGCAAATTTGATGAGCAAGTGAGAAATTGGGTGAATTTGGATGAAAATTGGTCGGTGCAGCGCACTGAGCAGGAGGGGCACTGGTGAGGCGCGGTGCACTGGGTGTGAATACACAATGTTATTTTGCACAGGTGCGACACATTGGGTGTGAATACGTAGTGTTATTTTTCACAGGCGTGGCGCACTGGGGAGGCGTGACGCATCGGGCGTGCTGCGCGGCGCACACAACTAAAGGCCCAAAACTACTAACAATTGCTCCAAATTGCCAAGAAGAAGCATGAATTTTCTAGGTAGAGTCTTCATCTTTGTGTTTCATCCAATTTTGTGCTAGGGTATGGTGGTTGATGGATGGTAATGGTTAAAACAAAAACATCAAACCCTACCATTTAAAATACCTCAAGGAAACTTGCTGCTAGCATTTCAAATCACTGTTTTGTCACCAAGCTCCTTCCCTCATCTCATTTGTCTTTTGATTTCATCATTCCCTAAGTTCCCCTATCCCCCTGAGTTCATTAAATCCCCTACCCCAAATCCCCTTTCCCAAATTTCCTAATGCAAAATCCCCAAACCCTAAACCTATACAAAAACTCCTAACCCTATACAAAATTCCCATAACATCCCATACTTCCCTAACTAAGTCTAGCCAACATTCCCATATTTCCCACTAGTTTTCCCCTCTCCTAACAGTCCCTTGTTTCACTATTTTCCCCTTGGAGACAGACGTCAAGCACATCACCAAAAGGCAGTCCAACACAGTTTTCATACATCAGCACCTGTTTCATCAAGCCAATTTGTCTATCAGCAGTTATGGCATCCAATCATTCATCTGATTATGAAGTGGAGACCCAAAGTGACTCACCCATGGAGGAACATGCACCCCGGAGGCCTCATAGAGGTGGCAGACATATCAGAGAAGAACCAACCACCCTTACTGAATTATAGGCTTGCCCTCTTGCCATCTCTTGTTTCCAGTGTCAGTCATGTTATGAATTTTGTGAGAAGGTTGCTAGTATTCAGTTTCATCATGAGTTGGCCCGCTTGTTTGTACTGCATTTACATGGTGATCAGGCCACTCTAGCTGGCGTCACTTTCACGCTAACACTATATTTCATTTCATTAGCAACTGGAATACCCAACATTGGAAAGCCATGGAACAAGAAGCAGAAAATTGACCGGCAGCACTACGAACCATACATCAAGCCCGACTTTTTAAGACAGCTCAAGAGAGTGTTTCCTTTTCGGTACCTCAAGGATGAATATGCTCCCTTAATGAAATTGATCATGAAGTATTTCAGCTATGAGGGTCGGTTCTCCCGCTTGTATGCTTATCACATTAGATGGCTGATGCATTTTACTCGGGTACGGATGATGAACATCCCTTACTTCATGTGCCGAAACATAGAGAGGATGACCACCCTTGTGCAACACAAGACCCCTCAGCAATAGTTCAACAATATTTACCATTTTGCTCTGATCAAAATTGTGGTGGTTCATCAGCTTGGATTACAGGGCATTACTTGGGATTATTTCATCTCTTGTGTGTTTTTTAGAGTTTCACAGGGACCTTTAGAGGTTGGGCATGAGATAGGTGGATCCTCCTATCAGCATGAAGGCCATGAGACTCACACTACTACTATGCCAGTTTTCACTACTTATCAGAAGGGCACGAGATAGTTATTTGCAGCAGCAAAGCAAGTGTTATCTCCACCTGGGGTGGAAGGGGCCTCATTTCTGACATCGACACCATAGGTACAGGACAAAGGTAAGAGGCCAATGCAGGACGAGGGGCCTTCAGGTGAGTGAGAGACTGACTTCATTCTCATTCAGGATGATGTTACAGACATGGGCCCGCAAAGTGCAAATCTTAGAGAGATCATCCAAGAGCAGCAGACAAAAATCAAAGCCTTGTCCCTCAACGTGGAGAGGGCTAAGTGGATCATAAAATACTTGGAGTAGAGGAACAAGTAGCTTTAGGATCAACAAGCAATCATGGAGTTACAAAACATCAGGGAGAATCGCCACGTTGCCCAAAGGAGGAGGCTTGAATTCACTTCATTGAAGCAAGAGATTAATGATGATCAGGAGTCTTGGCTCGAGAGTGTCAACATCCACTTAGAGAGACTGTTGGACAAGGACGATAGGGACAAAGCATTGCTAAGACACATGTATTTCCACTACATGGCACGGAACAAGATTTTCAAGGCACGAATTAGAAATTTAAAGGCAAAACTAAGGAAGGCATCAAAAAGGCAAAAGAGGAAAAAAGAGCATGATCGACTCTGGATATTGGCCAAGGCATCCTTGGCCCATCATAGCTCTTGATGAAGAAGGTCCAACCCAAATTTCAAGAAATTTGGAGTAAGTTTTGCATTTTGGAAATTTTTTGCACAAAAACCAGGGTTTTCCTCCCTATGCGTCGCGCCACGTGGCGCTCGCTTTTGCTAGAGGGCTACAAATCCAAAAAACTTTGCATTTCTTGATTTTTCATGATAAATTATACTTTCCTACCTATGGCTAAGAAATTTGGGCAGGTTTTGAGGCCTCAAAAGGTCAAAAAACACTCAGAAATGACCCCACTGCCCCTATTTTGACACACAGGAAGCAGTCTTTGGAGATTGGATATTTGGAGAGGCAAATGGACACCAAATCTATAAATTCCACTTGGGTTGGAAAGTAGACAGGTAGGGCTTTCCAACCAGCTATCATGAGCTCAATTTGGACTTTGGAAAGGGCCTCAAAATGAGCCTCAAATTTGTGCTATGCATAGAGATTTTGGGCGCGGCGCATAGAGAATTTTGGCCTATTTTTCACTCTTCAGCTCAACAATTGGCCCAGTTTTGAATAGTTTCACTTTTTCATGTAACTCTTGATCTACCATGATGTAATTTCGTAACCATGATGTAAATTTGGTACATATTTACTTGCTCTAGAGGATTCATTCACTAAAAAGTGAAAATTAAATGAATGAATCAGTTTCCTTCCATATAGAGGCAAGTTGTTTGATTGCCTAGATTTCAGTGCCTTGTTTAAAACTGGTTGAAACAGCTCCTAGAATGATGAGCTCGACCCCTAGAGGCATGGGAAGGGGTTAGTATGGTCTATATTATGCATTTTTTGAGTCATTTTTGGGGTTGGGAACTTGGGATTGCTAGGCATTTCATTGTACATTCATTTTCAGCATTTTTGGCAAAGGAAAGACCAGGGTTTTGTAGCACTTATTGGGATCCTTGTGGCTCTATCTTTTGATGGTGTTTTTCTTCATGTAATTGTAAGTTCATTGATGTTTTATGTATGCCATTTCCTTCTCTTTGCTTCTGAAATTAAACAAATAAAGTGACAAAGGTAGAATTCATTAGCTTGTTGTGCTTTGCCTGTTAGTTTTGTTTAATTCTCAATGTTTTCTTTAGTTTGAAGAGGATCCTTGATAGCCTCTTTCCCTCTTCAGCTCCGCAGCAGTCTTTTTTATCCATTCATTTAATCTAAAAGCATCAAAACTACGCCTACCTTGCCCTAACCTGAACTCTGCAAAAATTTGGCCTCATCCCTGGACCCAAATTTGCCTTTCCCTTTTTCCAACGAAAAACCCCCAAAAATCAAATTAAATCCTTGCACTTCATACCTAGCCTAAGATTAGTTGTAAAGTCAGTCATCTCAAGCCCCATCTGGTTATCTTTTGTGAAGATTGACCCGGAGAGAGCCCTCTCTTAGCCCTACGAGGCTGAGCGTGGTTTGATGTTGGCGCTGGATCCTACCTTTTCAGCCTGAGGTAAATCTAGGCTCTAACACCGTGTAGGCATGCATGGTGACACGTGTGGGCGCCCGAGTTGCGCAAACGACACGACGAGCTGAATGAACATGTTCAGGGGTGAACGAAGAGTTGGGAAAAACATGCAGCGACCGTTCGGAGGTGCCAACAAGGCTGGGAATCAAGTTTGCCGAAGTTGGAAAATTGGTTAAGTGTAAATTTGGGGTTTCCTCCAAGATTTAACTTGTACATGAAATTTATATATATTGATATATGGGCAGACTCACATCGGAGATTTTCCCCTCCCTTTATACTGTTGTGCATTTCTATATGTTAATGTTGTTATGATGAATGTTCATGGTTTTCATCTTGTATAAAGGATAAACTAATACTTGGTAACGAAAAATAAACTAAGTATGAATGTTGGGAGTAGTCCATGGTCATAAAGATTGGTGAAAAGAAAGTGGTCGGTGATGCCACACCTTGCTATAGTGTGGTTGGAAGAGTACCGCCAGTGTAGGGGCGTGACAATGAGTGTCTCTGTGTCGTCTGTGAAAGTTATCTTATGTGGCAGTATATTTTGCAAGAATGACAAGCTACATGATAGGGAGTTTTTAGTGGGTTATGGTTCAATTGGTCATGTATTTCTTAATCACTTGGACAATTTTTTACAGTGTACAATATTTGGGTTTCTCTTGAGATTGTCATTTCAAGTTGTGGGTACTCTTGTTTCAAGAGAGCTTTGGATTTGCACCAGATTGATTGTCTCATTCATGAATTTGGAGAAATTGAACATTTGTGAGTGCCCTAACATGAAATCATCTTCATTGTTGAATCACGACACCATTGTTGGTTTATTGCAACTTTACTTTCCATTTATATTTTCAAATCTCTTTTTTGTAGGATCAACTGCATTGTAAGACCACAAGAAGGTCCATGATATTTCTAAAACTCTAAACTATGCTAATTTTCCATTTCATAGAGTCCGAAGGGCTATTCACTTAATCAAATTTTCAAATTGCTTCCAAACTCTAAATTCCCTCAAGAAAAGATACATTCATGTAGGGTGTTCTACTCTAGCGCGTTTCAAATGTCCATTTCCATTCTATCCCTTTGAGAGTTGCTTTACAACCAACATTGTGATCCAATAAAAATTTGAGAAGAAGTCCTTTAGGTCATCACTTGGTGATATCTTTGTCCACACATATACAAACGTATCCTTTTTTGATGTGGGTGGGGCCGGCAATAGTAATGAATTAATGTTGGAAATTCTTGTTTATTAATTTCTTATTCATTCAGGGGTTTGTTCCATCCCTATTTTCCAATTCTTGATTTGTTCTTTACTTCCCTAAATTTCCCATATAGGGAGGACTAGTTAGTGTATCCCACATATATTAGAGAAGGTGAGGAAGACATCTACATAATCATAAGGTGTCGTATTTTCCTATGGAATAATCTCCCTTTCTTCTGATACTGATAAAGGATTCACTAAAATTAATATGGCTTTGTTGGTTGCCTATTATAATACTTGCAGGAAGTATGTTGGTTAGCATGTCATCAAAGATTTCTCATTTGATCCATTGTTGATTTGAGTTTCCTTACCCATTTACCTCCTTTGTGAGCTTTGTAATGGCCTTCCAGAGATACTAAAAAATGTGTGATAAAACACAAAATACAACAACATTCTGTTGAAGCCCCAAAAATTGGGTCGACAACATGGGGGATACCCACCCGGTCTAGACCTTGGTTGGAAGCTCCTTATCCGTTTGGTATAGCGGGTCCGAATGGGGATGATGGGACCAGTTTCCCAACCTTGGGTGTGTGTGTGTGTGTGTGTAGAGTTTGGACTATGTTGATCTAAGGGGAATTTAAAGCAAATATAATTTAGACTCTTTAAACTAACACTATGCTATTGTAGTCTAATAAGAAACAACACATCTAGTCTATACTAATCTGGGGTGTATGTCTTCTATTATGCGATCTAAAAAGATCTCGAATAATAACTGGTAATAAATATCATTCAGCTATCATAAGAATAGAAATTATTAAAGATAAACTATTTTGCATAAGAAGTTAGGCAAAACAGTTATGAACATTATATCGCATAATAAGTTACTTATATGTCAGATACAAACAATATGACTCCACCGTACAAAAGTGACAAATGATAACCCATACATTCATATAATGACATGTAAACAACTGAACTATAAATCACTTAAAGAACATAAGCAGAAATAGTCAAGAGATAGAAGTACCATTTATGACTGGTTCCACTTATAAGCTTCAAGCAACAATGATTTATCTCTCCTTGTTCTAACGTCTCCCAAGAGTACATAAGTGCAACATCAGTAGTAGATATCAGACACAAACATTAATAAACCTTGATCCATCCATTCATCAAAACCACCTCTGAGGGCGCAAAAGTGCATGTTCTGAGGACGAGTTTTTGACAAATCTCCAGACCCTTCTCTAAATGCATGAGAAGGGTTTAAATACTGCTAACTAATTAACTTGATACATAATTTGGAATCCGGTTTTCAAATGCCGTCCCTCTGATAAAGCAAATTATTTCTAAAATTAAATCTAGCTTTGAACTATTTCTGTATTTGCTCCTTAGTGCTGTGAGTGTGCAGCATTCGTCTGAGAGGAGTCAGTTGGTTGCCTTTCCCTTTGTGTGTGTTATAAAAATAGAAGTAACAAGGGTCGGCACCACTTTTTTGATAAACTATCATATATTTTAGAGAATCTCCCGCTGACTGAATATATACTTGGTAATAACTCGAACTTTTCTCAAACTGGATCTGCTTTTGCTATTTTGGTTTTCTGTCTTCATGAATGACTTGATGAGTTAGAAGACTTTACTTTCCGAGCAATTCTCTGGATTGGAAATTACCTTTGTTCTTCATTCCAGGCTTTTCTGTCGTGTAAGCTTCAGGTATCTTTGTAGTCATGTTGCTTTTGTGCGCCTTTGATTCTGAGCTTCAGATGGCCTATCGGTCGTTAGCATCCGCTGAGTGATACTCTGGAATCTGTAGTCCTACGTATGTGGTTCCTGCTTCTGAAGAAGTCTCTTCTGTGGCCTCTAAGCATTGTCGCTTTCCTCTTTTCCTTAGATGTTTCCTGCAAAAGAAAAATTACTCCATTTTATCTCCTGTTTTATAGTTTGCGTAAAGGAAAAGAGTAAATGAAAAATAAAGTTTGATATGAGAGCTTTAGATCTTGCGTGTGTATAATCATGACATTCAAAGTGAACTGACTCTTCGAAAAACGAAAAGTAGCCATTCGTACGATCATTAATTTCTTTTTTACAGGCACGCGCCTAATTCTGATTGAAGGACATCTTTCCCTTGAATGTTGTGCTAAGCAAGATTTCACGTTTCGTCGCAGATCGCAGATTTGTATTACAACATTGTGGTATCACAATATCAGATCATCACAGATCGCAGATTGTGGATCAGAGATCACAAAACGCAGATCGCACATCGCGGATATTAGTCATTCTGTCTTACTCTATGCGGCTGCTGTAATATGCGACGTCGCACATCGGCCGTCGGGGATTTCTTAAGCCTCTCCTATTAAGAGCGCTTATGGTAAATGCAATGCGATGAGTTTAGCATCGCTTCTTCGTGGTTTGATACGCTTATAAAAATAAGTGTTTCCTTTGCTTTGCTGCGATAAGATTCTAAGGAAAAATAAAGATATTCAAGGGGAATTTGATGAATTTTTTACTAAGGGTCCCCCATTTGCTCGGTGTTGTTGCTAATACCAAACAAAAGAGGGGGGGTTGTTGGTGACCACAACAATGGCGATTTCTGGGAAGAACCAGTTATCTCTGACTTTCTATTGAACTTCAACTTCCGAAACAGAAAAATTTTCATCAGTCTAAACTTTGTTATGGACAGATAGAGTACGTTTGTCTTATCCTATCAATGATACTTTATTTCAACCTTTGTGCATTCCATTCGTTTGCTTCCTATGGTTCAGCCCTTGTATTTACACCAGCCATTACTTGGTCCCTTTTTTAAAGATAAAATGAGGTCATCTCTGTTATGCTGGTCATTTAAAATATGCTCATTTACCATAGGTAGAGCCTCTGCTGCCCGCAGGCGTCCATAGTCTCGACAGGGTTACCTGTTACCCATCAATGATCCTTTATCCTGCTTAAAGCTATCTACAACTTTTTGAGAGAGAGAACCATTTTTATAATTTTTCTTTTTTATTCTCCAAAGAACAATGTCTTGGTTTGGTGGCCAATTTATGACACAGTCATTCACTTGATTTACACTTTTGTTGAACAAGCTGGCTCGTGATGAGACCCCTTGTCTTT
>APFE030740450.1:0-12823 GCA_000404065.3 Pinus taeda | reverse complement strand
ATAACATTCACTGTTATCTCCAGAGTTCGAACCTTGGTTGATCTTCACATCTCTCCACAATTTTCCTTCAACCGCTACTCCCTCATGCAAGGCAATCCTTACATCAAACATAGGTAACAAGAGGAATCCATGCTAGCATCAAAGTCTTTACAGCCACTTACAGTCTGATCGCTACATCTAGCGCCTTCTTATTTTGTTTCAGTAAGCATACTTTTCATCCAATATTAAAATAGTTGCTTTCTTTTACAAATAGTTGCTGCGAAACTCAGTTAAAATTCCAAAAAATTCCCCTTTCCAAAAAAAATATAATGTGCACTTGTGTTAAAAAAAAATGAAAAAAAAACAAAAACAAATCTATTCTCACTTACTAGCAAATCTCTTTTCAGCTATCCAAGGAGCAACTTACAACAAAAGTTGGAAGCCATTTTTCCAAACAACAAAAGGACTCAAAACCTACTCTGAAGAAGCTTTCCAAACTGTTGTGGTGAAAAATACAACACCCCCTTTTTCACTGTATTATTATCATAATAATAATGGGGACCCCTATGTGTTTGGAACTGGTTTTTGGATCATTTGTTATTTCATTTTTTCTTATGTTGTATTTTTTTATTTTTCAAGTTGACATAATTTTATTTTTAAAGCTTCTTTTTATTTTTCATTAATTAGAATAAATGAAACAAATAGCCCCCTAGTCCAAGACATATAATGTCATCCCGATTTAACCCTTTTATATTGAACCAATGTTAAATGGGCCCTTTGAGTAATAAAACACTCTTGGAGTATTTAATTGATACTTTGAAAACCTTTCAAACAAAGTTCACAAAAAAAAATATAATGCGCACCTTATATAATGAAATCTTATCATAGCAATTGCATATCATCGTTTTGGTTATGTCCCACCCCTTCAAACCTTTAGTAGTGTTACCTCTGATCTCTGATTTGTTTAGACCTCTGGTGTGCAATATCACATGACTGTCAATTTGTTTAGAGCTCCAATACACGGACCCAATATAGCTATACAATTGATTCAAAATAATCTCGTGTTTGATTTACGGATCTGATAAAGTTATAAGAAAAAGTTAATTATCATTGGCATCCTTGCTAAATGGTAATTATCATCAACATCAAAAATATTTGTAGATTAGTACAATTCTAATTCTAATTCTACTTCTAATTTAAGCAAATAAAAAACATATATTAACTATTTCACAGTACCTAAAAAATAAAAAACTAAAACCGTTTTCCTTTTGTGTTACATTTTTTTTTTCTAATTAGTCTCTTCCATTAAAATCAAAAGTAAGGAAATAATTAAAAGACAAGATACATTATTTCCCAAACATTCCCTTTTCCTTTTGCATCCAGTTTCTTCTTATGTAGTTTTTGTCTTCAAATTAAAATTAAAATTAATCATATATAGCAGAGATAGGAAACAAATGAAAAGATAAAATATTCAAAAGGTTGATATCAATTTCTTAAAATTGTATCCTTTTAAGGAATTAATAAATGAAATGGAGATGATGCTTGAAAATCTCCACCTAAATGTCAGGGAAACCACCCGCTCCGGAGCTTAATGGAATGCCTTTTCCATTTGGAATGGTGGCTCCATCTGGTGATATGGGTCCAGTTTCCCTTTCTGGGCCTGACCTCTTTATTACTATTTACATATATATGCTAGTTTTTATTATATTTAATCATTAAAGCTTTAAAATTTATTTAGGAAAGGTTTTAATCGGCATTTTAATACCTTCCCATAGAAGTTTTAAAGTTAAACCTAAAGTTTATTGTTCAAAGTCTAATTTCTGAGTGCGATTAAAGAAATCTCTCTTTTTAATTAAGTTTTTTGGAATGTTAAAGCTAAAATTTCCTTATTTTATTAGAAAATTTTGAATTATAATTTAAATTTTAAAATACTCCCAATTTTTTTTAATTCTATTATTGACTATAATAAAAAGTTGTTGAATAAAACACACATATAACATTTTACACAAATTTTAGTTTTACTTGCTTCCATATTCCCCACCTTCCCCACTTTTACCATAGATATCCTTGTGAAAATGCTAATATATTCAATCTTCATGTCTCAATTCTTAGATGGGCTCTCGTAATCAATGCACATGATTAAAACCCCACTCGTGCTGCTTTACTTTAACAACCAGGTGCAGCACGCTTCTAACCCTCAATCAATCGCTCAGGCTTGGATTCCGACAACGCATGGGCAAGTGTTAATAGGTGTGAGCCAGCAACTGAAGATTTCATTTAACAATGGTGTCCATGAAGAGGCATGTATCGCTAGGGATATTCCCTTTCGGCACGTCCACTACCTATGATTCAATCATCAGCGCCCCGCCTTTCCCATCCACGTTGTAGACATGATGTACTGTGGTGAAGGAATGATAGTTTTTCAAGTGGTGGTCTCCTCCCATGATTCTAAAGCTCGGAATGTGGTGATCGTTGTCCAGAATCTCGAGGCACTTGGTGTTGTGCTCCGCTAGAAGTCCTATGGCCACGCGAAGCTCTCTTGTACTCCCCATAGTGCCATCGCTTCGCATGGAGAAGCTACAGATGAAATGCTTGTACGTTTGCGGTTAGTCAAAGCACCGCACCACAGACCACATGTCTTCCACCATTGCTTGAATTCGCTGGACTATAATGAAGCAGCATTGGTCGTTGCTTACGGAATGGTTGTTGTAACGCCCACGAGTAATTGGCACGGTCGGGCGAAACAAGTGTGCCATTCGGGCATGTTTAACCGAACTTTGGTGAGAGTTGGCAACGGGCGCACGACGGGTGAGCGATGAGCCAGGCGAACGGAACGACAAGTTGGGCACATGGCTAATTGGGGCAATGCGCTGGATGGGCAAGCGGGTGAGTTGACATGCAACAATTCGTTGGAAAAATGACTAAGTGTCAAAAGCATCGCAAACTTATATGGGTGTACGGTCCCATGAGTGGGCGCCCCACACTAAAGTCGACGAGTTGAATGTGGTGAAAAGCCAAAAGTCTGGTCGGCTTAGCCATAGGCCAAGGTCCCCACTTTGGCAAGCCATCATATAAACAGTCGAAGGAATTGGTGGAAAACATAATCAACAGAGCGGGTCATCTCACAAGTCAAGAAGGAGCTCTGTGGTTTGGGTGCAAGCTGCCTTAGGGACGAGCTGGGATGAGCCCACACGACAAGCAATGAAAGTCGAACGCAAACGTAGAGTTGGGTGGACGGTTACCAGAGCGCGGGCAGACTTGGCAAGCGAGCTACAGGTCGCACCGTCGAGTGAAGGGACAAGCGACGATGAGTTGGGTGCGGGAGACTTGTGTGTGGCGACCCAGTGTTGGGCACCAATCGAACGAAACGTCGAGCTACGGTATAGCAAGTTGGGCAGTGAAACGACAAGCTATTGTGTGGTGAAGTCGTGTGGCATGAACCAATGAGTCGTGTAGCGACAAATGACGAGTTGTGGGTGCGGCAAGTCGTGTGACAACTGAATGGTGAACAACGAGGCTGCATGAGCTACGGGCAAGTGCGTCCACGTTGAACAATATGGTGAATGATAGAGCATTTGAGTGAAACACCGAGTTGGGTATCGTGCAAAGTTGAACGGTGCAACGACTGGGTCAGTGGATTGGCCGAGCTGCACGACAGCGATTTTGTATGTGTATAAACGTCGGTCGAGTTTTTGATTATAATTCTTACTTGCGTATTGTTGGACTGTGTCTCTTGTTGGTTATGTTTTTTATTAATGTATTCCGCACATTAATGTTTTAAACATGGTAAATAAGATGAATGTAAGGCGTAGTTTGGGAAACACGTTAACGATGGAAAAAATTAAGTGCTTGGTCGATGTCGAACATTGGACAATTCACGAAAAAAGTATTGAGGGCGTGACAGATGGTATCAGAGGAAATTGCGGAGACCAGATATGTATGTAGTCTGAAGTTGTGTGCAGGAAATATTGGATTCATAGTTTGGGTTTCTTCGACTTTTTGGTTCATGGCAAGACCATCCAAGCATTAGTTGACATGAGGGCCACACATAACTTCATGACAACACGACTAGAAAGAGAAGTTGGGCTGTAGATTTTTCCATCGGATGTGGAATTCAAGGCAATGAACTCAAGAGCTAGAGTGGCAGGATTGGCACACAAAGCGCTGGTGCAAATCAGAGACTGGAAAGGTCGGTTGGACTTCACCGTGATGGAGATGAACGATTTTGCTGTTCTTGAAGGGAAATAGAGAAGTTATTGTCCCCTTGTGTGATGAGGTTATGCTAATTGGTGGATCACAGACTTGGACTTTGCCTACTCATAAGCAAAGGAAGGAAGTCAAGGTGCAACATGTTTCTGCACTGAGTTTGGAGAAGGCTATGTAGGAGTCAAATGTAGAGACATATGCGACAATCATCAGAGAGTTTGATAGTGATGATGGAGTGGGGGTGCCTGTTCTAGCTGAGGTTAGTGGACCATAGCATTGAGCTAGAGCCAGGGAAACAACCTCCAGCTAAAGCTCCTTATCAGTTGTGAGGACCTGAGTTAGAGGAGTTGAAACGATACTTAAAGAAGTTAACTGATGTAGGTTTCATCAGACCTTCAAGGTTCCCTTATGGAGCTCTAGTATTGTTCCAGTGGAAGAAAGATATGAATGAGCTACAGATGTGGTGTGATTATCTTGCTCTCAACAAGCAAACGATAAAGAACAAATATCCTTTCCCATTAGCTGCAGATTGCTTCGATAAGCTTGCAAAAGCTCGGGTGTTTTCCAAGCTCGATTTGAGGCATTCGTACTATCAGGTGTAGACAACGGAAGGAGATGAGAGGAAGACCATGATCATGACAAGGTATGGAAGCTTTGAATTCCTTGTCATGCCATTCGGGTTGTGCAATGCTCTTGCTACGTTTTTCATTTTAATGAATCATCGTACTATGTCCATACTTAGATTCGTTTGTGGTGGTGTAATTGGATGACATCGTGGTGTATAATGATAACATGGAGGATCATAAGAGGCACTTAGCTTTGGTTTTTGAGGCATTGAAGAAGAGTCAGCTGTACTTGAAAAAGTCGAAGTGTGTGTTTGCCCAAACCGAGATTTCGTTCCTTGGACATATTGTGGGTCAAGGGTACATATGGATGGAGCCAAACAGGGTGAAGGCAATAGAGGATTGGGTTGAACCGAAGAGTGTCCATGATATGAGGGTGTTTTTGGCATGACCAACTACCAATAGAATTTTGTAAAGGGTTATTCCAAAGTAACATCGTCATTGACAGACCTTCTGAAGAAGGACATGCGATGGAGTTGGGTGGAGAAATGTCAAATGGCATTTGATGATTTGAAGAAGAGGATGGTTTCAACACCGATACTGAAGTTACCAAACTTCGAACGACCATTTGAGGTACACACAGATGCTTCAAATTTTTTCATAGGAGGGGTTCTTATGCAGGATGGGCATCCAATGGCATATGAGAGTCGAAAGTTCCAGGATAGAGAACAAAGGTATCTGGTTCATGAGAAGGAGATGACTCTGATCATCCACTGTTTGCATGTATGGATGCATTACCTGATTGGGAAGCCTTTTGTTGTCAAGACTAACAATGTTGCAACAAGTTATTTTGCATCACAACCAATGCTGTTAGCTAAGCAAGCTCGTTGGCAAGACTTCTTGGCAGAGTTCAACATGACTATTGAGTATAGGCTGGGTAGACTCAATGCAGTTGCAGATGCCCTTAGTAGGAAGGGACAACTAATAGCATTGGAAGGGGAGGAAGACCGGGTAGCACGAAGTAGGAGTCGAGTACAGATGATAGAAAAGATGCAGAATAAGCTTAAGGAGAGCATTGAGACTGATACTCAAGCGCAGAATATAGTGAAGCAGATAAAGGAGGGGAAGACACGAAAGTTTTTTCTCTGAGATGGACTCTTGTTCTTTGGGAACCAACTCTATGTTCCAAAGTCGTCTGGGATTAGGAGGTACCTTTTGAAGGAATGCCACAATTCTCCATGGGCTGGCCGCCCAGTGCAACGTCATTCTTTAGCATTGTTGGAGAGAAGATTCTTTTGGAAAAAGATAAGGGAGGATGTAGAGGAGTATGAACATATGTGCCTCATTTGTCAACAGGACAAATTAGACACTCAGAGGCAGGGAGGATTGTTGCAATTTTTAATGATTCCAGAGAGACCATGGGTGCGTGTCTCGATGGACTTCATCACTCAGTTACCGCAGGTACAAGGGTATAATGGGATCATGGTTGTGGTCGATCATTTTTTCAAGTATTCTTTCTTTGTTCCAACAAAGATACCTTGTGGAGCCGAGAACACTGTGGAGTTGTTCTTCAAGAACATAGTGAAGTATTAAGGAATGCCATTGAGCATTGTGTCGAACCGAGACCCACAATTTACAAGTAGATTTTGGACCACATTGTTCAAACTAGTTGAGACAGAATTGTTGATGAGTTCGAGTTACCATCCCCAGACAGATGGGTAGACTGAACGAATCAATGCATTGCTGGAGAACTACTTGAGACATTATGTGACGGCTGATTAGAAGAATTGGCCTGAACTCTTAGATGTAGCTCAGTTCAGCGACAACACGCAAAAGAGTTCTGCGACAAGGTATAGTCAGTTTGAGTTGGTAAATGGACAATTGCCAGTCACTCCGGCCACCGTATTGACGGGAGGTTTCTTGAGGAGTCCTCATGCGAAGAAGTTCATGAAGGCTTGCAATGAGAATTTAGAGTTAGCACAGTTGCGCTTGCACGAAGCTGCAAGGAGGATGAAGAAATGGGCAGATAAGGATAGGCGAGATGCACACTTTAGCGTGGGAGATATGGTTTTTCTCAAGATCACCGAAGATCAATTTTAGCCACCTAATTGCACTGCGAAATCTTTGACGAGGAGGTATGAAGGACCATTTCGAGTGAAGAAGCGAGTGGGGGAGGTTGCCTATGAGCTGGAACTTCCACACCACATGCATATGAGACATCTTGTTTTCCATATCAGTCAGTTGATGAAGTGTCGACTTAATGAAAAACATCCAGACAAGGTGGAGCCACCAAGGGGACCAGCCATGATTGTTGACAGACCAAATCTTGTGTTGGAGAAGATTTTGGATCTTCGAACAACGAGACTTGGGAGTAACATGAGACGAGAATTTCTCATTAGATAGAAGGATGCACTGGAGGAGGATAGCTGGGAAACGAAGCATTGACTGTGGAGATGGAAGAAAAAGATTGCGAAGTACAACAGGAAGTTGCGAAAGATAACTGGATTGCCGAGGACGACAATGACTTTAGGTGGGGGAGAATGTAACGCCCACGAGTCACTGGCATAGTCAAACGAAACGGGCGCGCCCTCTAGCGTGTTTAACTCTACTTTGGTGAGACTTGGCGATGGGCACATGAAAAGCAGGGGACGAGTTAGGCAGATGGAACAGTGAGTTGACACACGACGAGTCGTTGGAAAAATGACTAAGTGTCAAAAGCACCACAGACTTATATGGGTGGGGTGCCCCACGCCAAAGTCGACCAGTTGAATGTGGTGAAAAGCCAAAAGTCGGATCAGTTGGCCATAGGCCGAAGCCCCCACTTTGGCAAGCCATCATATAAAAAATCGAAGGCATTGGTGGAAAACATAATCAACCGAGCGGATCATCTCACGAGTCAAGAAGGAGCTCTACAGTTTGGGTGTGAGCTACCTTAGGGACGAGCTGGGATGAGCCCGCACGACGGGCGGTGAAAGTCGAACGCGAACGCAAAATTGGGTGGACGGTTACCGGAGCGCGGGTAGACTTAGCGGGCCAGCCACAAGTCGCACCGTCGGGTGAAAAGACAAACAACGACGAGTTGGGTGCGGGAGACTTGGGTGTGGCGACTCGGTGTTGGGCACCCGTCGAACAAAACGACGAGCTGCGGTATAGCAAGTTGGGCAGTGAAACGACGCGCTGTTGTGCGGTGAAGTCATGTGGCATGAACCAGCGAGTTATGGGCGGTGAGTCGTATAGCGACAAATGACGAGCTACGTGTGCGGCAAGTCATGCGACAACTGAAAGGTGAACAGCGAGGTTGCACGCGTTACAGGCAAGTGCGCCCACGCTGAATGATAGAGCGTTCAAGTGAAATGCTTATTTTGTATGAGTGTAAAAACATCGGTCTAGTTCTTATCCCAGTCATTTGTAACAAAACAGAATTTGATTATAATTCTTGCATATTGTTGGACTGTGTCTCTTGCTGGTTGCGTGTTTTATTAATGTATTCTACACATTAATATTTTAAACATGCTAAATAAAATGAATGTAAAGTATACTTCAGAAAACATGTTAACGCTGAAAAAAGTTTAAGTATTTGGCCGATGCCGCACGTTAGGCAATTCACGAAAAAAGAATTGAGTGCGTGACAGTTGTCATATCGTCCCACTACGTCCTTCTATGATATTCCTTGTCCTTCACGAGACACTCACGAGAAACTGTAGCATCTTGGATGCCGAATTGGCCTGCCGTGTGGTCCGTATCGTGGTGGATTGATCCCTGATTTGTGAGAAATCGGGGAACCACCACAGCTTGTGAGGTTGACACATCTCGAGTTCGACTTTGGTATGCTCACAAATATAGGCGTTAAAAGTGTTTGGTTACCGGGTAGCGCTGAATGCCTATATAATAAACTGGAGGGTGGGCGGTTATAAATTTTAATAATTTCTTCGCAGCGAGGCTAAGAGAAAATAAAATAAGTTCGCATTCGACACCCCACCCTGGTGTTCACGTGAACAACCGGAGGAAACGCCAGAAGGCGGATGGCTCCCTTTCCTCGGACAAATCGATGATGAGAGTGCGCATGGGGAGATGAATCTCAGCTTCTACGTGACGTCACATTTGGCGATCAACGATACTTGCTCGTCCGAGTGGGCTCTGGGGAAGTGTTCAGTCCATCAAAGCAAAACATGATAGAAGAGAAGAACAAGGAATACAACGACCAAGAGCGGTGAACTGAGGAATACAGTGACCAAGAGCAGTGAATTGGTGATACCAAAAGCGTACTGCACGCTATATCTGATTCCGTCCAGCTTGGATAGTGCAAAGGTAGCTGCCATTTTTAACTCTTCTTTATGACGTTTGGACGATGGAGCTTAAAATCAGTACGAATTAATTAATCTTTATTTTATGGATTATATTATCTTTATATATGAAGTAGTGCAACTTATTGAGGTGATAATCTATTTGGATGATCATTTTTTTGTTGGAATTTGGTAAAAAAAAAAAATTTAAGAGTTGTCATCAAAATTTGAAAAAAATAAATATATATCAGATTTTGTGGAAATTATAATGGAATTCTTATTATTTGGTATGTTTTTTTAGAGTCCAAATCTATAATAAGTATCAATACATTATCTTCCTAATATATTTCAAGTTGTTAAAATTAAAAAACAATATTAAAATTAAAAAATTATCGAAAGTGAATAAATGAATTATTTTATATTAATTTATTATTATTATAAATTAATTATAGTAATGAATTGTGAACTTTTATTTCAATTTGTGGATGAGGAAGTGTTGATTGTTTTTAATTTTTTTAATTGAGGGCCTAAATTGAATCTTAAGGGAATATGATTAGCATATGCTTAGACTTAATGCTTATCAATGGTTGTAGTGTATTAAAGAGTTTGTTAAGTTGCATTGACTTTTAATAAATTTAACAAATTATATTTGTGCCAAGTTGCTCCCATCAATTTCTTAGGGATTTGAGATTATTCCAATTTTAATAATTTCCTCCATGATAAGTGTCTCTTTATTATTTATAATGTTCATTTATATATAAGCAAATTTTATTTAGAAAAAGATCCATTACTTTTAGTAAATTTAAAAAATTGGATTCATGCCAGTGGCCCACCAATTTCTTAAGGATTTGATATTATTCCAATTTTAATCAATTCCTCCATGATAATTTCCTCATTATTATTTATAATATTCATTTATAATTCCCTTATTAAGTTAAAGTTGTACCATTATCTTTTTATACATGATTAATGAGGTAATGTGTGCATTAACAAGGCATTGTTCGTGTTGCAATAGTTTTTTGGTTATATTTATGAAGCCTTAGGTTATATCATCCACATTAATATTTTTAATGTGGTTGCACTAATATATAAGTGAAGGCCTAACTTACTCCATGTGAAACTCACATTGATCATATAACATTTATTTTAATTTATCAGTTTAATTAAAAGACTAAAAAAAACATAATTCTATTACATATACATTTTTTATATTACCATAAATATTTATAGAAATTAAATTCTGATTATCTATTTAATAATTATGGATAATTATATTTGAAAAATAAACACATTTTTTTCTTAAAAAACCAAAATAAATATAAAATATAATAACTTCTGTACATAATAATTCTTTTAATTCTTCGATGGGAAGTTAGATTGGCATCCAATGCATTATAAGTCGCGCGATGGACAGACACTGCATCGCAATCACTGCATCTCAATCATAATGAAGAAATCAGTGTTTCTCGTCTGCTCTGCTCGAAGCAATTTCTAAGGGAGTAGTCTATAATGCGATTGTTTGATGAGGCAAGAGCTAACCAGCGTATCATAGAGTATTAAATGCCTCTACGGTGGCTAGTTCACCTGCATACTCCATATCTCGATTTGAAGTAAAGAAAAGTTGTATGAATGGCATGCCCATACCTCCATAGCGCATCATCAAATAAAATTTGGAGTTGTCTATAATGCGACTTTTTGGAGATTCCGGTGACGGAATCCGGCGGAAGAAATGAGGTTAAATCTTGATTTTTAGCAGTTAAAATGGTTTTTTAACTGCATATTTGGATTCAGCGCCCTGAAAACCCCCTGGGAGCCATTCATTGTGCAGAAACTAGCTATCAAACTTGGGATTCCAATGAATTGCTACCGGATTTTGATCGGAAAAATCCGTCGGAAAAGCTTTCAAAAAGTCGCCTTATAGACTACTTCATAAAATTTTATAATGGTCATCATGTATTTTCCAGCAGCCCGATTTTCCGACTCCGTGGCTCTGCCTCCAAATGTCACAGTCCCACCATAATTAATGCAAACAGTCCCGCCCAGGATTTCAAACTACGAGTCCCGCCCAAAATTTTTGAAAATTTTGAAATTAAATGTCCGCCCTAAATTTTCGAAAATTTTGAAATTAAATGTCCGCCCTTTGTTGTTGGTTCAGGGTAGTGGCTAAGCTACGGTTCATCAAACGCAAGAAGTGGAGCAGTGATGAAGGTCGCAAGATCTATAACCCGAATCTGTCTATTCCCTCCACCAGCAGAAGCGTATTGACAGAGCAAGCCTTGGCTCCCTAACGCTTCCAGCCTCGAGTTACGACCGAACATTTCTCAGCGAGACATGGAAATTATAACGAGGATCTGGCTGTGGAATTCTGGGAAAAGGGACGGGTAAGAAGTGGGGCGTTTGGAATGGTGTCGTTCCGTGGAATTATAGGCTGCAGTGGAGGTGGAATTTTTAGGGAATTTTTAGGGATTACGTATCATTAAGTTCTGAGAAGTTGGACACATGCCATCTCACTGGGCATAAACTCTTATTTAAATCATGTTTTAGAAATTCGTTGATTCAAACGCTTAATAACTCTTGCAGCAAAGATAAAAATCAGTAGACTCCTTAACATTAAAGAATCGTGGATTTTTGTGGTCAATTAATATCCATGCTCGGCAGGTTGTAAATCCATGTCAAGCGTGTTGTTTGAATTAGAAATAGGATTTGCGGCCATCAAAGTTGCCATATAAAATTTTACAGCTGTAATGTATTTGTTTTGGATGTTTCTTAGCAATTTTTGAAGGTTTTTTTTGCCATATTTTTCAAGGGATATAAATTCTAGAGAATACTATAAAATGGGCAAAGCCATAATTTTTGTACAAGTTTATTGCAAAAACCAGAAGCAAGTATGCCCAGTGATGTGTTTACATCAAAGGAGAACATCCCTCTATTTGCATTCTTCATGAAGTTTACAGCAGAGGAAAACCTCTCTTTATTTGTAATCTTCATCTAGTAATAAATACGACACAAAGACAAGACGCCGCAGTTTTGTGTTTTTTCAGCATAGCATGTCACAAGGAAGAATTTTAATTCCAAGATTGAAATAGGAATGATTGTTTCATGGAGTTGATGTTTACAAATAAAGTGGAATCATTCCCTGCACTAAAAGAGAAAGTGACCTGCCGGCGCTTTCTTCTTCAATTTGGCGATCTGTTGAGCACGAAAATGAAGGCATTGAGCTATTGGAACACACTGTGGTATCATCAAATAATAAATAAGGTTCTTCCAGTTACCATCTTAACTTGGGTTCTTCCAATTACCATTGTGTTCACATTTTCTTTCAAATTTAACTGTAAATTACATTTGCGGTTTCTTTCTTAATATAGTTTTCCCTTTTAACGCGCACGGAAATGCATTGATATAAATTGTTGGGGTCTTCCCTTCGGAACCGACTCAATGTCTGCCTTCGAATTTTTCTGTTATTTCGTCTTTTCAAATATATGGATGCCAATCTTTGGAGAAAATTCTTCGGTATGCCTGGTTCGGGAACGACCAGGCCAGCTATGTAAGTTGGAAAATTGAGAACAAAGATTTTCTAAAACGTTCTCTCCAATTCTCCAAGACGATAGAGAGTTTAATCATAAATAGAATTGTGAAATTGCGGTGAAATCTTATGATTTGTTTTCACTAGATGCTCTTAGATTGTTAATTTCATAGCGCAATTTCGAGGGCAGATAAATGAGATAAAGTATTTATAATTAGAAGTTTTTATGAATTTGTAATTTTTTAAAAAATTATAAAAGTTAAATTATT
>APFE030740427.1:0-12770 GCA_000404065.3 Pinus taeda | reverse complement strand
AACCATGCATTTTTTGTCTCTAACCGATTTCTCATTATGGCCTCTCTGTCTCTCAAGCTACTTAGTTCTATGCCCATCTCCTTGAGCTTCTCCTCCATGTGACCAATGTCCTCCACCCCCTTGGACTTGGAAATATGCACCCATCTATGCTCTCTAGCTCTCTCCTTCTCAAGCTCAAAGAATAATGGAATAGAAAATTTTTGTGGAATGACCCTACCCCCTTCAATAAATCTGTAGTAGGAGTGAAGGTTAGGTTGGGGGCTAGGTTCCCTTAGCTCTGGGTCCTCTTCTTTAGTTTCTTTCTATAGGCTTCCCTCCTTATCCAATTTTTGAGTCTCCTATAGTTTAGCAGAGTTTCTTGTAGGACTGCTTATGCTTCTTGTAGAAACTATTGTGTATCCTATAGGATTTATTTTCCTTTGGATGAGGTGGATTTAGTTCCAAGCCTTCTCACATAGGTGATAGGAGACTTAGGAGAGGTTTGTGTTGATGATCCTCTTTCTTGAGTTTTCATAGGAGGAGGCATTTTCTCTTTCTTTTTAGGTGAGTCCTCAGTTACAATGGGAGTTTTGATCGGAGTTTGGGGTTTCCCCTGCCTTATCCTTGTGCTTTTCTTTATTCTGAAATATAAGGGGGTCTGCCTCTGTATTTTGCCTTTTTGTTTGATAGGGGTTCTAAGATAAGTGAGGGAAGTTTTTGCTTCTCTCTCAGTGGGTTTTGGAGACACCCTAGGTGACTCCTCCTTGTCTTCTACCCCCTCTTTCCCATTGTCCTTTTCTCCTATGTCTTTCCCTTCTCCTTCTCCTTATAGATACTCATCTTGTTTATCAGTTTCCTCTTTGTCATCTTCTTATGTTTCTTCATCATCCTATTTCTCTTCCTCCTCTTCTTCTTCCTCATCTCTCTCCTCATCTATCTCATATTCATCCTTCTCACTGACAATAGGAATAACATCATATGTCAGGGCTTTGATATCCTCCTCTGTCTGCATGTCCCTGAAAATTGACCATTGGATAGGAATTCTGAGGTTGTGGAGGGAATCTTCTATTATAAATCTAATTAATGCATGGTGATTTAACTGGTGGAGGTTAATTGTAGAAGGAAGTATGGTATGTTGAGCCTATAGTGAGGAGGTGTTTTTGCTCCAAACCTCAATTCTTCAAGAAGCCTAAAGTTATATCCATAAAACACACTATACCTACCCTCACATGATATGTATTTGATAAGGTGGTAGCTCACCTCATTCCAGGGATATGGTAGGCTAGTTCTCCTTACTCCATTCTTGTCCTCAATGGGCTCCTCACCCTCTAAAAATAATTTCTTCTTGGCAGTCTGGCTATCTCCCTTGTCTTCCTTTCTCCAAGGCACTCCTAGGGGAAGTATGGTAATTCTGCTTATGAGTTCAGGGGTGAGATCTATGGAGAGGCCTCTCACCACAACAGTGGCATGGACTCTGGTCAGTGGAATGAGGGAGAGAGAAAAATCTTGGGCCACTTCATCATCATACCCTCTTAATTTTTCAAAATACCCCATCCAATTATGCCTTGTGAAGATTTCTAACACCTGAGGGTGTTGGTGGATTTTCAAAGTGTTAATGGAATCCCTTCTATTAAACCCCCCTGTCATTTTGGTTGGTCAATTTTGAGGAGTTGAGATGGTTGATACAATTTTTGAATGCATAAGTAAATAACTGAAAGAATTGTGGAGACAATTCCCTTACACAACTGCCAAATTCACTCAATACTAGTTGATTTTCTACACAATTCACTTTGAAAAAGGGAAGTAATTATAGAGCCTACCTCCTAATAGTGTTTGTTATAGCCAACCCTCGTGTTTTCCCCTCTAAAACTCCTCTCGGCCAATCCTGTAGACTGTATATCTGTATCCTGTAGGATTCTTGTGTGATCTTATAGGATTTCCAGTGTAATCCTGTAGGAAGTCCTGCACATGAGAAAGATGGAATTTTCCTCT
The DNA here is from genome assembly GCA_000404065.3 of Pinus taeda. Taxonomy (NCBI): domain Eukaryota; kingdom Viridiplantae; phylum Streptophyta; class Pinopsida; order Pinales; family Pinaceae; genus Pinus; species Pinus taeda. The sequence continues at coordinate 10,799 of APFE030740427.1, read as the reverse complement.
TTTGTAGGTTTCCTAGGTATGAGACCGAATTTGCTAGAGCGAGCCTCGAGGAGATGAATGCATGAGTGTATGGGGATCAACAATTATTTCCTCTTATGGTCGAGTTGAGTGAGGTGGTGTGCTGGAAGTAGAGGTACATTTTCTATTTTTGGACGTTGGTCCCCACTACCACCTCATCATTCCCCTCTCCTTGTAATCAACTCCTAGTTCATGCCTCCGTAGACTTAACTGGTTTTGTCCTTCTCTCTTTTTTGATTTGACTCTTGCCACATGTGGGAGGACCAACTATTTTGTCTTCTCCGACTGAATGAGGGTGGCCAAGTTAACTGGCCTTTCGCTTATAAACCAACTCACTCACAACCTTTGCATTTTTTTGACTACATAATGCAAATGAGAGAGTGAAACGAGAGACTTACCTGTGCTACTAATACCTTGCTGTAGTTTGTTGAAGATATGAGGTGTTTTCTATGTGTTGGCTGCATGTTATTTTTCCTTCCTTTTGTTATTTCCCTCTGATGATTCCTTTGATGTGTAGGTACCTGCTATTGAAGATGATGGTGTTGTTGCTGCTCTGGAGCTCCTTCTGCCCTTGGATCTTCATGCTGGAAGTTTGTTGCTACTCATGATTTTTATTCTATGGGATAGGATGCTACAAGATTTCCTCCAAGATGTCCTGTAGCTACTTCTCACTCAAAACTTTTAATCATACATTTTGCTGGATTTTGAAGATGATGACATGGATAGAGAGGAGGTATAGGAGTGTGAATAATGAGGAATACACTCAGGTGTTGTTCCCTTCTACCCTCTTGTTTCATTTTTTCTTTGTGTTTTCTCTTGAGGACTGTGAAAGTTTTTTTCGAAACTGGTTTTTTTTATGATGAATGCAGGGGCGATCAAGGTGGAGAGAGGTATGGTAATGAAGTGGTGATGTAGGGATGTTATTTTTTGACATGGAAGGTTATTTTCTCTCGCTAGGGTCACTTCCTATAGGATTCCCTAGCCATTGTAATTCCTACAGGATCATCCTGTAGGTTTTCAGGGGATCTTGTAGAAAACACAGTCCCCTTGTAAATTGAAGCAGAGGAGTGAAAATAAATTAAAGAAATGGTGGAGTGATGAATGATGATGGGTGGAAAAATAAAAGTGTGATTGAAATAGGTCCCTTTTCTACTCTCTTTTGTTCTCTAATTGTCCTCCTGCTGACCTGCAAACATACAATTTTCATGATTTTTCTCTTTTTTTCCATTTTTTTATTTTTTATTTTTTTTATTTTATTTTTTTAGTTTTTTGAAGACAATTAGTCTACCTATAAGAGGTTTTCATTCTAGTTGTTTACCCTGGGCGCCTCAAGAGAGGTTTTCACCCAGGGATCCTTTTATTTCCTTTTTTCTTTTTGACACCATTGGGCCACCCCAAGAGGTTTTCAGCCCCGTAGTGGGACTCACGCGCCTCATAGAGGTTTTCACCTGAGTCCTTATTTTTCTTTTTCTTTTTTTCATTCAGGGATTTGACGAGGCGGGAGTTGAAACTTGTTCCACCACCATCACCGTTTTATTGATACCATCAATGAACTATTGCTTTGACAATGGTCTTTTGTAAACTTTCAATATGTGTCCATTAACAAGTAAAGGAATGGCCTCTGCATCTATGGTTCTGATCTACACTGAACCACTATCATGACTTATTTCTATAACATAAGGCCATAGCCATCTTGTCCTTAACTTGCCCTTAAAGTATTTATATCTGGAATCATATAACAAAGCCCAATCACCTTCTTGAAATTTCTTATCCTTTATGTTCTTATCATGCCAGATCTTCCTCTGATGTTGGGTTACCTATATGTGTAGGAGGGCTTGCATTCTGAACTCATCTAAACCATTCAACTAAAGCAATATCTCTTGTTGTGCACTGCTGAGATATAGATCTAGTTGGGCTGCCATCCTCAATGTGTTATACTCAAACTCAATGGAAAACAAGGCCTTTTTCCCATAGACTAGCTCATAGGGTGTGAATCTAGTGGTGGTCTTCCAAGTGGTATTATAGGCCCAGGTGGCCTCAACTAGTCTATATGCCCAATATTTCTTGTTGCTATTAACCACTTTGGTCAAGATGCCCTCCAACGCTCTGTTGGTCACCTCCACTTGCCCATTAGTTTGTGGGTGATAGGGAGTGGAGGTTCTATGCTTGATCTTGTGCTGGTTGAGTAAGTCTTGAATCATGTTGGAGGTAAACTGGCTGCCTTGATCTCTAGGGTACCCAAATTTGTAAAATACATTCTCCCTTATGAACTCAGCTACCTTCTCCTCTGTTGTTGCCTTAATTGCCTTGGTTTCAGCCCACTTAGTCAGATAGTCAATGCACAAAATGATGTATTGTTTTTTATTAGAAGGAGGGTCAATAGGTCCAATGAATTCCATGCCCCACTTGTCAAATGGCTTGAAAGTCACTTGAGGCTGTAGAGGAATTTCATCCATTGGCGTAGGCTTTCCCATCCTTTGGCACCGATCACACTAACTAGTATATATTTTCACATCCTAATGAAGAGTGGGCCAATAATAGCCTGCTTGTAACGCTTTGAATGTTGTTCTCTTTGCTGCAAAGTGATCTCCACAAGGCCCATCATGACAGGTCAGAAGGATGTCAAAGACTTTCTCCTCCATGACACACCTTCTCAAGATTTGATTTGGGCCAAGTTTCAAGAGACTTCCCCCAATCCAAGTGAAGGGGGCGCTCTTCCTTATAATCTTGATTTTCTCTTTGGAGGACAAGTTCAGTCGGAACTGTGTAGATACCAAATAGTTCACTATGTCAGCCAACCATCGAGAGAGAACTAAAATGGTGAACAAGTGCTCATCCGGTAACTGGTCATCAACCATTCCCTCCTCACCTGTAGGTAGAGTTAATCTGGAAACAAATTCTGTAACAACATTTTCCTTACCAGGCTTATCAACAATAGTTAGATCAAACTATTGTAATAAAAGTAACCATCTTATAATACGAGCGTTCACACCGGATTTATTCATTAAATATTTGATTGCAACATGGTCATTATGGACAAATGTTTGGCAGCCTATAATATAATGTCTAAATTTATTCAATGAATGCACAATAGCTAGGAGCTCCTTTTTTATCACTGTGTAGTTCAGTTCGACCTTTGACAGATTCTTACTGATAAAGTAAATGGCATAAGGCAATTTTTCATTTATCTAACGTAGGGCTGCTCCTATGGATTTGTGTGAGGAATTAACATGAATATGAAAAGGAAGGGCCCAATTTGGGCCTTGGAGAATCGGTGCGGTGTTTAACTTGTTCTTCAGGATGTCCAAGGCCTCTTGACAGATTTTTTAGCATATAAACTCAAAGTCTTTGGCCAAAAACCTAAATAAAGGAGAGGCCAACTTGTTGAAGTCCTTTATGAACCTTAAGTAGTATCCATCTAACCCTAGGTGGGACACTTTGGATGATAGCTATTTTGTTTGGGTCCACCTGCAGTCGTTGCTGATATATTGAATGACCCAGCATGGTCCCTACAGTCATCAGGAATTCTCATTTTTTGGGACTGAGAGACAGGTTCATTTCAATGAATTTGTGCAGTACTTTACCTAGGTTGGATAGAGCCTCCTAGAAATCACATCCATAAGGTGTAAAATCATCGATATAAATTTCTACTACATCATGGACTAACTCGATAAAGATACTTAGGACTGGTCTTTGGAAAGTGGCAGGAGCATTGCATAGGCCAAAAGGAAGGACCTTATAGGCAAAAGTACCCCAAGGACAAGTGAAGGTGGTTTTATCCTGGTCCTTTGGGCTGATATGAATTTGATTGTACCCGCTGAATCCATCTAGGAAAGAGAAGAAAAAATTCCCTGCTAGACCATGTAGCACTTGGTCGATGAAAGTAAAGGGAAATGGTCTTTCTTTGTGGCTTTTTTCAACTCCCTATAATCGACACAAATCCTCCACTTACCATTTTTATTGGGAACTAACACTAAAGGAGAGACCCACTCACTATCGGAGATAGGATAAATGAATCTTGCATCTAGAAATTTTTGTAGTTCTTCTTTGACTATATCTTTAAGAGTTGGATTCATCCTCCTTTGGGGTTATTGGACTAGCTTACAACCTCCTTTGATGTAAATGTGGTGAGTACACATTGAGGGGTGTACTCCCTTAATTTCTTTGTAACTCCAAGTGAAGGAATCCAGATGTTCCTTTAGCATGTTTCACAACTTCTCCTCTTGGAGAACAGAAAGAGATGGATTGATTTTCAAAGTTCTCTCAAGGCTGAATTCTATGGTTTTGACACGGAGAGGGTTGGAATCGGCCAAGTACAGATCAATTGGATGGTTGTTCTGGGTTTACTTTACTACCTCTTCTAGGGACAATGTACTGGGATTTGGACTTTGGAGTAGGTGTTCAATAAAATCATCTTCATCCTGTTTTCCTCCTCCCATGCTTGTTTCCAAGGTATACAGTTGGGTAGAATAAACTTCATCTTCGTCCCCCTCTTACAGCCATAAAGGTAAATCATGTTCTAGAGATGGATGAGAAGGAGGGTATAGGACTAACTGCTTGGACATATGCCCATTCTTGATGGTCATATTCCCAACTCTTCATCTGATGTAAGCATCGGCAATGGCTAACCAGGGCCTCCCAAGGATGAGATGGTAATCGGTAAGCTTAACCTTAGGCTAGAGAACTAGGAAATCTGCAGGGTAATCCCAAGAGTTGATGGAGACCATCATATCCTCCACAATCTTCTTAGGGTTCACTGTGGAGTGGTCTGCAAGTTGCAGGACTATTGTGGTCTTTCTCAATGAACCTTGGAGGTTGAGCTTGAGCATGGTGTCCTTGGGTATCACATTAATGGCAGCCCCGAGATCAATTAAAGTTTGTGGGACAATGGTGCCATTGATGTGCACATTTACCATAGGGCTCCTAGGGCCCAAATACTTTGGACAGATTGCCTACCCCAGCATTAAGTCGGACAACTGCCCAATGACATTAATGGTAGGGGCATCTCTTCTTCGCCTCCTGGATGCTTGAAGCACTTCTCCTTAATCAACTTGTAGTAAATAGGTACATCTTTAATTTCTTGGAGAAGTGGAATCTTGACACATAGGTTTTTCAATTCCCCAGAAGCTCAGTCTCTTCTGGGGTAGGCTGGAGTGGTTGAGTTAATCTCTCAGGAAAGGGTTGATCTACTTTAAAAATGCTTTCCTCTCTTTCTTCTTCAACCTCCCTAGGTGGAGGTGGAGGTTGGTTATCGAGAGAACTCTCCCAAATCTCAGGTTAATTTCGTAGATCTCCACAACATAAGCTAGATATGATGTCTCTCCACTGTATACTTGTTGTGCCTATCTGTTGTTCAGGTTCAGATTTGGATGGGCAGGCATATGGGGTTGTTTAGGTGGAGTAGAGTGTAATAGATGTGGTTGGGTAGGTGGTGAAGGCAATAAAGAAGGAACATTGTTGTATTGGGGCCTCCATCCCTGGGGCGACGTATTCCACTGAGGTTGTGGTGGAGCATATGGTTGAAATGACTGGTTGGCTGGTTGGGAATGATACTGAGATGTAAAGTACCAAGGAGGAGGTGTAGACCAGGAAGGATGAGTAGGGGGTCCCCAAGAAGGTATGGATGTGGTCTGGTTGGGGTTGTAATATGCATGGGATGACCCTTGCATGCCCTGCTGGTATGGCATAGGCCCATGAGGTCTCATTTGGTTTATGTAGCAGAGCTACTCAGTGACCCCTTCAGCTCCTTGATATATAGCTTTGAGTCCAGGAAATAAGGGAACTTATCTGTGGGGTGGTTTTCTTCACAGACTGAGCAAATTTCAATAGAATTCAATGGACATTCATTCCTAGGGTGCCTCCTAGTACATCTAGGACAGAAAATGGCCAAGGCTCTCTCTGCTTTCTCCTAATGTGCATAGTGTCCATCTATAAGGCAAGGGTTTGCAGCATCTCACTCTTGAAATCTACCAGCGTGTTTTTGATTTCACCCTTGATGGATGAATTGGAAGAGGATGTACTGGCCATAGGTTGACTTCCCCTACCCTTTTTCTTGGCTACCCTAGAATGGTTTCTAAAGATAGTTTGATATCCTCATAGGGTCACTGGTAGATATCCCTTCCTTCTAACAAGTGTAGGGTATCCATAAGTTCTTCCATTACTCCTCTAAGTAGGACCAACTTTAGTGACTCAGGGTCAAGTGTGCACCTAGCCCTTTTGTAGCTAAGCTGGAATCTTTCTTCATAATCCTCTTGGGATTCACCATTGCCTAAGGTTATCCTAAAAATTTCCTCTTTAGTGTCTTTAGACCTACAATAGTCTTCATAATTGTTGTTGAAGGCTTGCTGCATCTAAGCCCAAGTCGTGATGCTATCCCCACTTAAACCCATGAACCAACGAAAAGTTGCATCCTTGAGGGTAGATGGAAATAGTTTCAACTTCTGCTCATCATTTGTGTAGTCATAGGTTCGGCATATAACAACAAACTCAAATAGAAAAGTGTCGGGATCTTCTGTAGTTAGGCCATGGAAATGAGGAGGGGAAGAGGGGCTTATATTTTTCATCTTAAGTGTCCCCATTGGTTTCCCTGATGGGGAAGGCACCCTCAACTCTCTCTCTATTCCCTCTTTCATTTCTGTTTTCAGCCATTGGCTCAGTAGGAATGGGTTCTTCTTCTTATTCTTCTCCTATAGGTTCTTCAAATATGTTTGGTTGCTCACCTAAGGGTTCCTCCAGTTCAAAGCCATCGAAGAAGAGGGAAGGTTGGTTGTTTGATGGAGTGGGGGTATTTGACGAAAATTTCCCTAAGTTATCCCTATTCCTACGAGGCATGAAAGGAGATGTTTTTGGTTTGGTTTTGTGTTTTTTTTCAAACTTTGGGAAGTACTTTGCAGAACTAAAATTTCAGATTGAATGAAAACTATTGATTGAATGAAAAACTAATTGTTGAATTGAAATCTTACTTGCAAAATGGAAAGGAAAGCAAAGGATGTAGAATGAAAAAGGAAGCAACTAAATTACTTTTGCATAAATGAAACTAATGGCAGAATATTAGAAACAAGAAATAGAAGAAAGAAAGCAGTAATCACATATTACTTAGACATCTCCCCGGCAACGACGCCAAAAAGTGATGAGAACCAATATTGCAGCAAGAATGCTGCAACTCTTGGGCTTCCAACTTTACTTTATCAACCCGAGATTCGTACAAACTTGGAGGTGACAGTGTTGTAGACACAAGTAAAAGTGATGGTTTTGCCTTTTGTCATTGTTCAGGTGGCGAGAGACCACTAGGGTTTTCAAGCCAGACTTCTGTGGATTCCGAAGAAACTTGGTTCCTTGATGAAAGAAATATAAATCTACTCTAAGAGAGAGCTGATCTACTATAATAATGAAAAACACTGAAATTCAATGCTAAGGCACACCATTTCCTAATTAACTACTAAGAACTATGCTTTGCAATAATGCTAAATTAACATGAACAAAATTCTATTTTCCTAAGCATGGAAGTTAAAAACATCAAATATCATTGTTATGCATGTAAAGGATTGTAATAAATCAGTTTTGTCTTTTTATGCTTTTCATGAAAAATAGTGTGTGTAAGCTAATCTCTTTTGGTGATGCGGTAGGTGGCTTAGGGATGCTGGTGGATGGCTGGAAGGTTCAGGAGATGGTTGGAATGTTTTGGAGACCCTTGGGTGACTTTGGGTGGCTTCTTAGAGGTTTTCCCTCAATTCAACCTCAAAACAGGCCACTACAGGAAAACCTATACGATGTACTTGAAACATATAGGGTTCCCTGTATTTCTACAGGATACAGCCGAGAGAAAAATGATGGGTGTTGGAGCTGATGGAAGGCTTAGGGAAGGTGGTTGATGGGTGGAATGGAGTGAGAAAAGTCCTAGGATCACTCAGAACCAAAAACTAAGTTTAGGAGATGGTTGGATTCTCTCAACATGCTTGGGGAAATTTCTATGTAAAATGATGAAATTGGTGAAGGTCTTGACGAAAACAAGGAATGCCTATGGGTGGATGAAGTTGGAAGGTGGTTTCTTTCTATGAGATCTCTTTCTACTTCTGAGGTACCTACTCTGCATCAAACATGTGTAATTTCCAAAAACTCATGTAAACAAGAAGAATTTTCATGAGCTAGAAAATAAGAATTTAATGAACTAATTGTCTACCTTATGCATGAGGAAATTGCTGAAGAAAATGGAATCATGGATGAGATCTACTACAAGAATGAAGATAGAAGAGATATCAATGAGATCCTACACTTGCAAAACTGATCAAATGTTGGTTCAAGTACAGTAAACTCTAAATATTGTGAAAGAAATGGATATTTGTCTTTTTGGGGCTGCATAAGGGTCTTTTCCTCAAATCATGATCCCAGAAGGAAGAAGTGAGGCTAGGACATCTATTGAAAGATTTGTGGTGCTTATTTTATCCCTTCTAACCTGCTACTGAAGTAAGTCACAAATGGAAGCAAACTAATAAACAATTAATCAAATCTACACTACTTGCAACGAAATACTTCTAAAGATAGTTTAACCATGAATCTATGAAACTAAGCAAAGCATACATATACAAGAAGAGGAGCCTTTTCTGCTAGGGTTGGGCCTTAACCCAAGAGCTTCAGTCCTCTGAGTTAACTCAGTGCTGGATCAAGAAAAAACTCATTCTTATTACCAAAACAGAAAATTACATCAAAGTTTTCCACAAGTTTGGAGCTACAAAATAGCTAGAGTTTTTACAACCAAAATTCGAATCCTAATGAGGCTCTAGGCCTCTCTACTTATAAAACTGAAGTTCCCAATGACTTCCTTAAATTTAGGGAGGCTCGGATCCCAAACACGAGGTGAACTAACTCTTTGTTTATCACTTGCTTGATTGCCTTCTGATCTTCATGACTTGGATGCTTGCACTCCGAGCTGGTGGGATTAATGGAGGAACATTCGAATGGGGGAGGAGTAAATGAGGAGGATTTACCTCCTACAATCTCTCTCCCTTGTCCCATTCGAGTTTCAAACCTTAGTCTTGCCAAAATTCCTTAATTTTCTCTTCCAAACCTGCATTCAATACGTATTAGTTCACTAGGAATAATATCTCACTTTAACTCATCTCATTAAACAAAATATAATCAAAACATGTAATAAGTTGTGAGAAGAGTTGGTTTGACTAAGCTAGGAGGTGAATTAAGGCCCATATAATTACCCAATGATGAGGCTCATCAATCATGATGCCTATTGGAACTAGAACTAGAATAGTACTTGTATCCATCACCTCTCCTATCCGGAGTATCCAACAATCTGCCATCTCTAACCATGTCATCTCTATCCGACTTGTGACCACCATGAGATCTATTGCCATATGCCCCATTATTTTTTCCCTCCTACCCATGGTTGATCCGAAGTGATGCTTGTTGTTGATATTCTGACAAACTTTGAAGAAATATTGCATTCACCTCTGCTTGTTTCTCTTGTGCCTATATGATATTGTCATTGTACTCCTTACAACTCCTTATTTCTTCCTTCAAGATTCTCAATGTGTCTAACAAAGTAGGAGAGTGCCCAACACCACACTACTCATATGATTCATAGGGAGAGTATTTTAGTCTACCATATTGCTAGTCATTTTGATCTTTTTCCTGCAAGGTATACTATGTCAACTAAACCAAATAAAAAGAAACCAGCGTACCTTAGCATAATTAAGGGAGGATATCTCATATGCAAGAACAACCAATCAGTGTACTACATGTATAACATAATCATGACAACATCTATACATATAATACATAAGCACATAACCATGTAACCATTATTCTTGCTAGAGTCCATTCATCCATGCATGACCATATCAACTACACATACCATGACCTCATGCATGACAAAAACAACCATACCAACGTACACTGACAATACGCAAGAATAAACAACATGTAACCAATCATACACTCATGATGACATACTTCATAACAACAAAATCCTCTTTCACATGGTGACATCACTACAACCATGATTGACACCATTCATATGCAACAAGAACGTAGACAACAAGGATGATTACCACACATGAAGAGGACATGAATGCATGACCAACACACTACCCATCTAGTCTAAGGGGGGAATCATGCTCTGATACTACTCTGTAACACCCTCCTCCCACATCTACCCAAGTAAATAGCCAACAGGGGTAAACATGTGACGAGATGCTACTATGATTGGATTTAACCTCCTAGGTGACCTTAATGAAATGGAATTGATGGAAACACATCATACATACCTTCCACATCATCAATAGGACTCCTAAGAACCATTCCAACCTTTTTGGTAACTAGCCCCTGGGTAAGACTAAAGTTTTATACCTCTTGACCTTTGGACTTGGGTGCTCCCATGCTATGGGCCTGCCAGCATTCAAGAGGCTATGGGCGCTCTCATGACAAGGATGCCAGTGTCCAAGGACTATTTTTCTCAGTGTTGTGCCAACATCCTCGGGATTTGAGCCACTTTTTCAAGCCTAGAGACTAGGTCACTGCGCAAAATTGAATGACACCTTCATAATAGAAACATAACAAGGAAACAATGATGCAAATGCAAATACTTGAACAAGCCCTTAACCGAACCCCTACTAGCCATGACAGGCATTTCTTCAAACATATCATGAATACGTAATATAAAGGTGTAAACAACAAATTTAAGCATAAGGGTCTCATACTCATCCAAGAATCACTATGAAGCATTGTTCCCTTATATCATCTGGTGCATTATCATATCTATATATATATAT
>APFE030740411.1:18356-53931 GCA_000404065.3 Pinus taeda | reverse complement strand
TTCTTGAAAATTAAAAGCTATTGTACCCAAGGATTGTAGCCATTGGACTCCTAATACAACATCAGCACCTCCCATTGGAATGGAGAGCATTGGGCTAGTCAATACATATTCTCCATGGATAGCTTGATATTATGGAACTTTCCAGAGCAATTTAGTTCCTCCATTTGCAATCATCACTTGACACTTTGGTGCTGGATATAGGAAGCAATTCAATTCTTTTTCTACCTTACAATGAATAAAATTGTGGGTACTTCCTGAACCAATCAACACTATTACCTTTTTCTTCTTGATTTGTCCTTCTATCTTGATGGTTTGAGGAGTGGTAATTCCCGCCAATGCATTACAAGATATGGTCGGATTCATTTGTTCTTCATCTAGGCTTTGTTCCTGGAGTATATCCTCTTCTTTTGCCCTTTCTTGCTCCTTTTCTTCTTCCTCTTCACAATCTATGTAGAATAATTTCTTCTCAGCACACTTATGACCTTTAGTGTATTTGCTATCACAACTGTAACAAAGCCCTTTTGCTCTTTTTTCTTCCAATTTTTGTGGTGTCAACCTTATAGGTTGTGGAAGACTAGGGGCAAAAACACTTTCGTCTTTATAGTTGTGAGTGGTATGCTTCTTGGTTGCCATAATTTTGCTTTCCATTTTTCTTGCTAACCTGAATGCCTTCTCTAATGAATCAGGTTCCCAAAGGCGAACATCATGTTGGAATTATCCTTCAAAGACCCTATGAACACATCAATCCTATGCTCCTCTGGAATATCTTTACCCTTATGTTCAATTTTTGGAACTCCTCAATGTGCTCCATTATTGAACCATTTTGTTTAAGACTTATCAATTGACTAAAAAAAGTGTTGCTTTTTGTATCCTCATAATGTGCTATCAATTCTTCTGTAAAAATTGCCCAAGTGATAAATTGCTTATGAGAGCAAAGCCATTGATACGATACAAATTGATTTGGTTCCAAATATAAAGTTGCAATACGTACCTTTTGTGTGTTTTGCACATATTGAGATCGAAAAATTGCTCCATCTGTAATATCCATGTTGCGGGATCCTTTCCATCAAACTTCCTCATATCAATTTTTGGAATATGGTGGGTCTTCGATCCCACATTAGAGTCTATGATATCATGATTAACATTTATTTTGTTCGCATCATGAGTTTCCTTTACTACCTTTTTACCATTAGTAAGTATTTCTTGTAGAAAATTTGTCAAATCTGTCTTCAAATCTGCCATGCCTGTCTTCAAATTTGTGTTCAAATCTATCTTCAAATTGTCCATCTTAGCTTCCATGCCATTCGTCTTAGCTTCCATGCCATTTATCTTAGCTTCTGTTAACTTTTGTGAGAGTGACATTTGCTGCACTTATTCTTGTAATTTTGATATATCACGTAGCATTTCTTCCTCTTCTTCATGAGTCATGCTAGAGCTTCAGGTTCCTTACTAGGTGTTTTCATTTTCTTTCCTCGGGGCATCAGTTACCGATAATAATTCTCTACTAGCCCTTTGAATTCCTTCAAAATAAATTTTCAAACCAATCTTAAGCAAAAGTTTAAAAGAATCTACACACCTTTTTTTTCACTTTGTAGGAGCTCGATATTGCCTCTGATGTATCGCTGTACTTTCAGAACATCCAGTTCTGAAATTGTGATCTGTGGTATCCCTCGGTGTCCTCTTTCCAATGCCACCAATATGATCCAAATTGGATTCTCCAAGGAAGAGTTATGTGAAATCTCCCACAGTGACCTGATTATAGACTAGTTCAGTAGAGCAAAATTGTACGACGTGCCACGAGTCACTGTTTCGACCTTTAGCTCTGAAAAATATATAGAAGAAACTACAATCTATCCTCTTTTTGCACCTTCTTACGAAATTTCAATCCAATGCTCAGATAAACAATTATGACAATTTTCCCCAGGTCACCTGTTTGGAATGTAATTCAGGAGTCTGCAAAAACACCAACTTCCTCAGATCATATCTCCGCAAATATAGTGCAAAAATATCTGAAATTCGGAACCGAGATTTAGTGTGATGTCTTCTCAAATGGGTTTTGTTTTCAACTTCTAAAACATCGCAGAAAAAAAGTTATAGTGAAAATTCCATGATGACTTGTTTGGAGCAGCGAAACCCTAGAATCAAAGCTCTGATACCAAATGTTATGAAACCAGCTCAAGAAAAGATAGAAAAGATAGATCAACGCCTTAGAATTCAGCCTCTTCGAGGGGGCAACCTCCTTTACATTACATAAATGACAATTCTTCGATGATACAAATGACAAAACCTCCTTTCTATATATAGGAGTCTAAGGAGTCACAATATAACCCAGCCGACCTAACAATAATAATATAAATCCACAAAGATAACAATAGAGGGATTCTATGGGGCACAATAATAACAATATGGAGACAATAGGGGCGCAACAATATTAATAAGGGGTTCAACTACAATAGTAATGAGGTAATCACTAGTATTATAGGTACCCAACAAATCAGGAGGCTAGAATTTAAAGATTATAGAGAAATACTATTGGTTTGAGATTTTAGTTCATGTCAAGTAAGGTTATGCTGTTGGATTGGTGTGATTTTGGTGTGATAAGGGTTGGACTGAAGCTGGATGAGTGACACAGGATCAAACTGCATTAAGTGTAATTCTTCCTTCTACATTAATAAAGTTGTTTGTTCCTTTTCTCATATTATTGTTCACATATGTGATGATTATGTGTTTCAACGATGTTGATTCCATTGGTTTATAGTAGATAGATTATGTATGCTTTGATTGTTGTCATTTTCTATTTCTGTTGACATTTACCAATTGAGAGGATTAAGTTCAAGTGGGAGCAATGGGAGCAATTCAAAGGAGATCAAGGAAGAGAAAGAAAACAAGTAATTTCCTTCATCTCATCTATCTATTATAGGAAAAGGTTAAACCACTTTCTTTCTGTTGTTCTAAGTGTAGCTACACACTTAGGGAAAATGTGTTTATCTGTAGATACAAATTCCATACAACAAATTAGCAGTCATACTGGGGAATGACTGTCATTCCTGGTAGTTTATCCTCATCATATTACATCCTAGTAGACTTTACTTGACTTCATTGATCTCATTTCAGTAATTTTGAAGTGTTTTTGGTCAAAAAAGTGTGTTTGAATGTCTCATGATTGGACTCTTTGGCACCAGCGTAGGGTTGTTCTTAAGAAACTATGTTGTAGAGAAGCTTTAGCTTAGAGATAGTGCACTGCAATGCACTATCTCCCACTCAAGCCTGTGTTGATCCCTGTCAAGCTAAAAACCCATTTTTTGCTTGGTTTTTTTTTCCAAATTTGCTTCTGATGTTATTTGCTAAAAGATCAATGTTTTCTATTTTTCTAAAATCTGATTCTATTTCTTCTCCTAGCCCTACTTTGGCCTTGATTGTTTAGTGTTTCTTAAGTGACTTCTTTATCATTATCAATTCATTGTCAAAGTTAGCTTACAATGAATTAGTCTTTTCTAAAAAAGAAGTTCATAAAGTCTTCATTTCTTCAAAAAAGAAATTGTCGTAAAGCCTTTGTTTCTTGCAAAACATATTGATTGATTGTTTGTGAATTTAGTTTCCTTTTGTTCATCTAAAAATTAAAGGGACTGAAAATAAAAAATTGCATCATGCATATCATAGTTTTTGAATGCTTGATAGGTATAGCTAGGGAAATTGCATTAGGTGCGCTCTTTGCTCTTTGTTAAAGATCTAATTTCTCTATCCCTTACTAGCTATGGTTTTCATTATTAAATGAATGAAAGAATGTTTTTCATGTTAGTTTCACTCTAGGAATTGAAAACATATATCACGTGGTGAACCTTGAAAGGAAAATTATTAAACAAGATCAACTAAAATTTATCTCAATTAACCTAATGGAGCATTGTAACTTAACGCAAACATTTAGAGGTCTAGGCTAGAGACATGTTCTAGCGTCGTTAAACATAGCAGCTATCGCTAATGGTTTGTGATACATTCCAAGTGCGATACCTCATTCCACGTACGTAATTATATCGTAGCTCATCCACGTACTTTGAGGTATATTGGGTGGTGTTATAGTACAAAAAGTATAAGGGAATGCTCTCACTGTGTGGTTTCGCATTAGACAACACTAACATGGATTGGACCTCCATGAACTTTCAGGTATATTTGGGAAGACTACATTAGGCTTTTATCCATCCATAGGTAATCAAGTTGGTCACCTTGTACACTGTGATACACCAAAAACAACATGCGGGGAGATTCCTGCACATAGGTTAAGTCCTTGGTTTATTGAGGCAGTATATTGTAGTTCATAGTTACTTGGTAGTCCTTTTGCCTAGATTATCCCTCTTTTGTTTTGTTATTTTATTTTGATTAAAAATAAAATTAATTGACCACAGATAAAATCCTCCACATCACTCCTTAGTTGATCTTAGGTTGAGATATATGGCAGCAACTCTGGAGTGCACCGATCAAGGAATTCCTTTTGATGGGAATCCTAGTCCTTTTCTTCCTTTTGAAAATGTTAGTGCTCTTTATATGGCTACATTGTCCCTTCTAGGAATTACCATTGGCTTGCAAGTATATCTTTTCTCAACCTCCTTGGCCTCACAACTGAATATTCCTACAACTAGACAAAATCAACCTCCAGTTGATCCTAAAGTTGACCCTTTACCTTCTTTGTCGGTTGTTTCTTCCTCCCCTTCTTCCTCTTCGCCTAGTGAAAGTATTGACACTAGTAACCAAGTGGATAAGAAGAAGAAGAAAGGGAAGAAGAAGATTCAGTTGGGGGACAACCAAGAAACCATTGCTTCGAATGCAAATTATGATGAGAAATCGTTCTATGAGCCTCACAAACTTCAATATCCTTGCAAACATTGTACAAGAGACCACATTCTTCAGAATTGTTCTGGTATTCCTCAGATCTTAGAAGAATGGTATTCTCATTCACATCATCCCGTGTCATCAAATTTTGGAGATCATTCTGGTGACACACCATCAACTAGTGGTAGTAAAGTTCATGGAAAGAAGGGTAAAGTTAAGTTTTCCTGTAGGTTATGTGAAGGGAATCACCCCATTCACCTTTGTCCCTATCTGGATGAAGCCCAAAAAGTGTTGGATAACTATCCTGCTTCTCCACAGCAACTTCCATTTCGTTATAGGAGACTCTCCCTTAATCCTTCACTAGTTGATGAAGTGACTGACCCAAATCAACTGTTGGTCAAACCTATTCTCTCTAAATGTGAATCCCATGAGTCTATACCTGACCAATCACAGGTGGAGGAAATAGTTGGCCCGATTTCTCCTTCAATTAATTGTACCATTCCCGTAGAGAGTGAGTATGATACCACTCAGGTTCTTTTCATTTCTTCAGATTCCAATGTGCTTGGAGGCAACCCTCATGTTTCATCAAGACAGGAGAAAAATCCTCCCATTCTCATAACTCAAGGGGTAATTCTCCCGTTCTTATGTGTTATATACATATTTGGGCACTGCAACCCCAATCACATATGTTCATAAACCAAGGGCTTCTAAACCCCTAAAAGTGTTATTTCATACCCTAAAGGAAGAAGGTCAGCTGATTACATCATTTCCTAGAAGTTCTCCTTGAAAACCTGCTCAGAACTAGTCAAAACTAGATCATACAGATTGCTCCATGTTGAGGGTGTGATGCATCTCACACGTTACAAATAGAGGGTGCGATGCATACTGAAAATCCCTTCTATAGGGTGCGATGAGCGAGAGCAGACAAATGGTAGAGGAAGTTTGCTAGGTGGAAACCCAAAGAATCTTCTACAAACTACTCATTTGACACTTGCCTCTTTGAATTCGCCCAGGGATGAGTAAGAGATCATGAAATCTCCAAGCGGAGCTAAGAACTATTAGAGAAATGACACTAATCAAAATCCCAGAATCTGACTCACCCACCTACAAATATCTACATATGGATCGCTCATCTTAGAGATCCAGAGGCTGGAATTTTGTATTTTTGTAAGGAAGTGTTGTTGGTTTCTCTGTGAAATATTATAGTGTTGGGTGATCTAGATTTTTCATGATGTGAAGAAGGCTTTCATGCATAGAGGATGGCACTGGGTTAGACCATTGGGTTGTAATCCTCTCTTCTACTACTTTTATCAATAAAGATATTTGAGTTTTCCTCCATATTATTGTATATTTCTAAATCTTGTATTGGTGTATGCATTTGTATGGTTAATATACATCTGATCCTATATTTTTTATGGCTATATATCTCTATGTTTTGATGGTATTATGTTGCTTTAACTCTACTAGTGTTCTTTGAAGCGGGACAAGTGAGGAAAGAGTGGCGAAGCTCTGTCAAAGTGGGGAGGAAACAAGCAAGGAGCCAAGTGAAAGACTGAGGTTGGTACTCTCCGCTTCTCTCTCGTCTATCTCTCATAAAGGAAAACACAAGTAACTTTAGTTTGTTTGTTTCTAAGATAGCTACCCGTCTTAGTGGGACTAGTAGCTATAGCTACCCGTCTTAGTGGGACTAGTAGCTCTGAATGGACACTAGTTTTCATGATAAAAAAATGATGACTCCACTGGGGAGCGAATAGGTTGATTGTTAGTTACTGTTGTTTGCTTTATAAACTACAAATAGAGCCTGAAGTTAAGCCAGCTAGGCTTCGAACTACTTTTGCTATGTAACTGCAAAGTAGATCAATGTTGCTTCAGTCAATCTACTGGTTAGTTATGAACTGAACATCTAACTTGCAAACATCCTAAGTGCCCTAGTGGTAGCTCAAATAACCTCATTAGATTAGCCTTATACTTTGTGTTTTCTGCCTATCATTAGCTTAGCCTAAATCCCTGAACTCAGCTACAAACTATGAGTGAAAACGAAGCTCAGGCTCGTCCCTGGACCATCGCACTGTCTCTAATTGGCAACCTGGATGCATCGCACCTTGTGTGTGTTGCAGGTGGGATGTATCCCTGTTTCCTTGTGTTACAGGTGCGATGATTGAGTGAGACTGTTTCTGCCTCTAGATTTTGGTTTTTTCTTCATTGTCTTCATCTTTATTCAGTAGTTTTGTTGTTTATGACCAGTACATCACTGTTGAAACCTTCTTCCTTTGCATTATTCAGCCTCCATTGATAAAGAATTATGAATGTTTTTTTATGTATTTTTCATCATTTACATTTCTCCTTTGCAAAAAGTAGCTTAATTGAACTATCAGCCTCTGATTTGAAAGTGTCTCAAGTGTCGTTTTCAGTCAAAGAAAAGAGTGTCATAAAGTCTTCCTCTTTTAGATAGTCGATTACACTTTTGCTATTGTATTTGATTTGAATCATCAATTATTTGAAGTGTCAAAAGTAGTTTTCAAGTCGAAATTGAAAGTGTCGTCTTAGTCTTCCTTTTGTTTTTGAACAAGAAATTGCTAAAGTGTCGCTTTGAGAAAAGATAGTTCAGATCTGTACTTAGTTTTCTTTTTGTCATTCTCGCATTAAGGAAACTGAAAAACAAATACATGCATGTTCATTTGAAATTAGACTGCATGTGGAAATTGATTTAGGACATTGCATCTTAGTGTGTGCTCTTTGCTCTATGTTGAAAGAATTTTACTTCTCTTTCCTTAGTAGCTAGGTTTTTCATTGCAAAAAGAAAGTAAACGACTGTTTATCATTTCAAATTGCATATTTAGGAATTGTATATCTACATCATGTGGTGAACTTTAAAGGCAAACTTCTTAAGAAAGATCAACTGTTAAATAAACCTCAATGAATATAAAAACGCTTTGGAAGCTAACACACAACATCTAGAAGTCTAGGCTAGAGACATATTCCAACGTGATAAAGTCTGGTAACTATCGTTTTCATTGTAGGTTAGGTGATTCCTCCTCCTTGATATGACAAGTGCCAATATGGACTTGTGCTCCCACGTACCATCGAGTATATATTGGGAGACCACAATAGGCTATATCCTTTATCCTTAGGAAGACGTGACTGCCACCCTATCGATCGCAATGCATTGGACACAACATTCAGGAAGATTGACTGTCGTATGTAAAAAGTATTCTGCAGTTTTGCGATTGGTTTGGTAATCCCTCTGTCTAGATTTCCAGAGTAGTCACTTTTGTTCCTTTCAGACTCCTTAAAAGGACAGGTCCATCTGAGCACTTGTCACTTCAGGCTTATTAAAAATCAAAGGCGACTAGAGTCATCTTTAGCTTTTTCTTGACTCTTTAAAATTGAAAAAACAAGTTGTGTCAAAGAATTATAAAATTCATTTAATTTGGAATAACATTTTCCCTTTTTTATTTTGAGTTGATCAAGTAATCTGAAATCGTGGAAGAAATTCAATCAAAACCCCATCATTCGCGGAGACTAACGAGTCAACCGTCTTTGACTCCAGAAACAAAACCATTCTGAGCCAAGCGATCTCGTTTAATTGGGTCAAAGTCTCCTGGTTTATTCGAACCTTGTGTTTCAACATCCTCAGAGACTCCAGTTACTCCAACTATTTCTGGTATCCCCGCCTCTACAGAAGAAGTTCCACAATTACAAGAGGACACTAGAGCTGATCCTAGTGTAACAATAAACACTTCTATTCCTGAACCAACCCCATTTGTGGCTGGTTCGGAAGGTGTCACCCCTCTAGCATCTATCGCTACTGAGTCTATACCTTCTTCAGCACCAGAAATATTTTACGGACCTGACGATTTACCTCTTCCACTTGGATTTATTGCTATAGAAGAGATTGTGGGGGATCTTCCATCCAATACTCTATTGCATTTTGGAATTGGGATCCACTTATATCCTTCTACTACAGAAGTTAGTCACCCTTCATCGCAAGTTCCTGTAGAACCGCTAGGAAATCTTTTGGATAGACTCGATATGTTTGAACAACCATCGACATCTAGGACTGTGTCATCTGATACAGTAGCAGTAGAACCTCCTACCGCCACTCCAACAATGTTTTCTCGTGTAACATCTATCTCAACTAGTTCTCAACCACTAGATGGAGTCAACGCAAGGACTGTTTCAACAGTATGGTCTGTTCCTATTTGTTCATCTGGAACCTTATCTGGAATTTCTTATGTTGAGTCTCAGCAAATTGATCCTTCAAAATAGTATCAATTTGGGCAGTCCAGTCTCCAAAGGCCAATTTTCCCTTTGAACATTGGATTTCCGCCATATGGGGGGCAGTATGCCTTTTCATCGTTCTCTCCAGGAGAACAACCATACGAGACTTCACAACAGAATTTGGGTCAAGTTGGAATCGCGTCCAGTGGTTGGGTACCAATACTGCCTCAATAGCCGAGAGTTGTATATTCAATGCAACAAAATCAACCTGTGTCAAATATTCCCACTACACCAGCTATTGTGATGGTGTCACAAGTACAAGCACTGCCTATTGTATGTCAACCTCCAGTCTCTCAGGTCGTAATACAACAACCTCTTGTCTCCACGACTCAATCAAAATCACCGATTAGTGGCTCCTTAAATGGAGCGACTCAGGCTCAAATGGGTACTATAACCCCTCATCTTGGTCAAACATCCAATATTGGACAAAAGCAAATGGTCTCACAGCCATGGCTGGTGCAATATAAATAACCGCAATTCTAGCAAGCTTACGAGGACCTGAGCAACATAGCTTTGCAAGTAATGGGAAGCCGTATATTCAAAATTGTTACCAACAATCATATTATAATGGTTATGCCCATCTACCTCATCAAATTTATTAGCATCAAATACATTATGCTAGTATGCAAAGACCCACAGTTCAGGCAATCCCATCTTATCTTGGGTATGCTTCACCAAACCTGAATCAACAATTTCCTTTCATAGCAACTTTAGAATTACCAGATCTGAATTGGCTAACAAATGATCCAATTGCTTATGCCCCGTGGTGATTAGCGATTCCTCATAAAATTCCATCAGATATTCCTAAATTCAATGGAAATCTGGGTGAAGATCCATCAAATCATGTGATGACCTTTCATCTGTGGTGTTCATCCAACACTCTCAATGATGATTCAATTAGGCTTTGCCTTTTTCAGCGAACGTTAACTGGTCTAGCAGCAAAATGGTACATCGAATTGCCTAGGGCTTCATTCGATAACTTTAGCACCCTTGCCACCACCTTTTTAACCCATTTTTAGTTACCCATTAGGTACGAAACAAGAATGAAGCTTCTTACAAATTTTAAGCAGACAACAACCACTCACATATCTGATCATATTCATGAGTGGTGATGTCATCGTAGAATGGTAAAGACATATGTTCCTGATCAGCTGTTAGCTGAATGGGTTTTTAAGTCATTGTTACCTTCTATTACAAAAGATGTGGCCAAGGGAGGAGTTTTCACTGAAGAGTAAGTCATTGCTCGTGCGCAATATCTAGACTTGATCTATAACCAGTCTGGCACGCTCTACGACAAAATTCCTGATGCTCCTAGACCAGATTTTTCCATTTCTCCTCCTACTAAATCAAACAGGGACTCTCATGCCGGCGATGACATGATTGGTACCTCAAGTACGCAAACTACGAAGGCCTCATTTGGTAAAGTCCTTGCAATTTCCAGTAAAAAGGAAAATGACAAACTTCCTGCCTTGGAGGTTAATGTTGTGTCAACCGACAAAGGAAAAGAACCGAAGCAACCAGTGGGCAAGAAGAAAAGGAAAAGTAAAAGGGAGAAATAGGATGATTCATCTCTTGAAAAATCTTTTGAAAGCCCTTCTAGGCAAAAGAAACCTAGTCGGCCATGTCTCATATGCGATGAGGACCATTGGACCAGAGATTGTCTACATAAAGTTGAGATTAAGAAGTTCTTTAAGAGTTCAAAACCCTTAGCGGTATCAACTGACCCGTTTCCAAAGCTAGAGACCAATCTGGTTGCTAGCGACAATGCTTCTCCATCCCAAGTGCTTACATTTTCCATTTTGAAATAGCAAAATGATGCTTTGATATCGACAAGGAATAAATATTATGGGAATCCATAGCTATCAAACAACAAGGCTGCAGATCAACCTAGTAGTTTGACAACAACTTCAACCGAAGTTGCGCCACTCATCATTCCTGAGCTAACGATAAAGCTACCAAAGGGAGTAGTACACAAATCGACTTTTAATCCTCATGCTCGAGCAGCACAAAATTATAATCTTGTGGCCTTTAATCATAAAGGATACGAACCTCAGTTACTAGCTCAACTCGCTTTCCTCATCCAAGTGAAATCCCTCAACAAAACTGTTCATCGAACAATTATTGATGAGGGGGCATCTACATGCATTATGCCAATGAGTTGCTGGAAAAATTTAGGCTCACCACCCTCGTCACGATCGTCAATGACATTAAAAGCATTCTATGGATGAACATACACCCCGCGTAGGATCTTAAGTAACTTGCAAGTTGAACTAGGGGGCAAGACAGTAGAAATTGACGTCGAAGTTATTGATGGAAACCTCGCCTACAATATCCTATTGGGAAGGCCCTAGATTTATGCTATGGCTATAGTTGTGTCAACATACTTTAGAAAGATTGCATTTCCTTTTCAAGGAGGAATTACAATCATTGATCAACAAACCTTCCTCCCCAACAATTCACAAGTTGCAAGAAGCATTCCAATGATCCATGAAAGTTCTCAATTGCTTCAAAACATCGGAGTAGGCCTCCTAAAAGACTCTACCTTAATGGGTACTTTTTCCCTACCACCTCTAAATAATCTAGTGGAAATCGCCATGGTGGAAACCTACAATATGATATCTTCTATATCTACAATGATTCAGAAGATTTCCAAAAATTTTGTTCACATGGATCATTGCTAGGTATTGCCTCCAAGCCCAAAAATTTTTTGTAGCAATAAATTTTCTTGGCCTAGGCAGCAAACCCAAATCAACGCTCATCGAGTGATTGGATAGATAGGTCTAAGGAATATGGTACCTCTTTAGATCCTTGGTCACACGTACATTCTACAGACGAAGGAATTGTTCAGTGAATGATGATAGGAGAGGCACCATGGGAAGATTACCACCATCGTTCCCGTCTTCCGAATTACCACGAAGAGTGTTCCAGTGACCTTAATCATCTTTTAGTTTTTGATTTTCTATCAAATAGTGTAAATAGGGTGGATTCCGAGCGAAATCTATCCAATATTGAAGAAACTATCGCCATAAATATCTCGACCAAACTAGATGTAGTAGAGAATATTCATGTCGACAAATCTTGTTCTTCTTTAGAACTGGAAATATATTACGCTCTCTTTCATGAGTTCAAAGATGTCTTTTCATGGTCATATGAAGAAATGCCAGGTGTTGACTCAAGTATAGTTGAACAAGAAATCAAGATGTATCCAAATGTCAAACCGGTACGACAACGGCTTCGGCAGGTGCACCCAAAGAAAGCCGCTTCCATCAAAGTAGAAGTAGAAAAACTTTTACATGCTGGTTTCATTTACCCAGTTCCTCTAACTGATTGGGTATCGAATACTGTTCCTGTGATGAAAAAACAAGGAACGATTAGAGTATGCGTTGATTACAGGGATGTAAATCAAGCTTGTCCAAAGGACAACTACCCTACACCCTTCATCGACCAGATAATTAATGAATGCACCAGATGTGAAATTTTTTCATTCATGGATGGATTTTCCATGTATAATCAAATTAATATCCGCCCACAAGACCAGTCGAAGACTACATTTATATGTCTGTGGGGCACATTCGCCTACTGTAAGTTACCTTTGGGTTTAAAGAACGCAGGGGCAATGTTTCAGAGGGCTATGAATTATGCCTTCCATGACATCAAGAACATCATTCAACCATATCTCGATGATCTATCAGCTCATTCACGAAAGCAAACTGATCATTTGCAGCATTTGAGAGCTATATTTCTATGTTGCCGACACTACAAGATACGACTCAATCAGTGTGTGTTCTGTGTTGGTTTTGGTCATTTACTTGGATTCGTAGTTTCTAAGGATGGGATTCGTCTCGACCCATGTAAGGTTCAGGCGATCATCAATATGCCTCCACCTTCAAATTTTCTTCAAATTCAGAAACTCTAAGGGAAAGAAATTTTCTAAGGAGGTTCACTCCAAATTATGCCAAACTTGCTAAAGGTTATACGCGTATTTTGAAAAAATAAGTGCCCTTTAACTGCGATTAGGTTGCGCAAGCTTCCTTTGATGCTCTAAAGGAATCCCTAATAAAAACATCATTAGTGTATGCTCCTGACTATCAAAAAGACTTTAACCTGTATCGCGTTGTGGTAGATATGACCATCGCAATGGTTTTAGTTCAAGAAGATAATTGAATCGAACATCCTATCTATTATCTCGGTCAAAACTTAAATGATATAGAGAGCAAGTACTACTATGTTGAAAAGCTAGCTCTTGTAGCTGTTCAAGCAGTATAGAGATTTCGACACTATATCCTCTTTCGCAAAACAACCATTTTATCAGATTTCAACCCCATGACTTACATTCTATTGCATTAGTTACTTGGGGAAAATATTTGAAATGGATAGCCATTTTGCAAGAGTTTGATCTAGAATTCGTAAAATCCAAATCAAAGAAATCTTTGTTTTTTGCGGAGTTACTATACGACTTCCCATCGTCGTCTAACGATTCAACATCCAAAGCATCAATCGTGGATGAATCTTTGTTTCTGATATCGTCGAGCGATCCGTGGTATGGAGATATAATCATCTATCTCCAAACCCAAATATATAGGCCTAACACCGCTCACTTAGAACAATGACATACTCAATACCAAGAAAAAGACTACATGATTGTCGGCGATACACTTTACTGCCATGGTATCGATACAATTCTGCAAAGGTGCCTCACCCATGAGGAGGCCAAAAACGTCCTGAATGATTGTCATTCAGGCGCATGTGGGGGCCATTAATCTAGTTATGCTACGATGCAAAAGATTTTATGAGCAGGTTACTTCTGGCCAGCAATGTTCACAGATTGCATAACCACAGTCAGAAGTTGCCATGCTTGTCACATCTTTGACAGCAAAACCAAAATACCACCCCACCTCTACATTCGGTAGTTGTTGTTGGGCCATTCGCCAAATGGGGCATAGATTTCAAGACATGTAACCCCACCTCGGCCGGGGGGCATGGGTATATCATAGTTGCAGTTGACTATTTTACAAAATGGGCCGAGGCGATTGTTATCAAGAAATCTAGTGTACATTCAGAGCTGCTTGTCCCACTAAGATGGGTAGCTATCTTAGAAATGAACAAACTAAAGTTACTTTTGTTTTCCTTTATGAGAAGTAGATAGGCGAGGAGCAAAGAATACCAACCTCAATCTTTCACTTAGTTCCTTGCTTGTTCCTTCTCCCCTCTGACAGATCTTTGCCACTCCTTCCTTGCTTACCCGCTTCAAAGAGTACTTGTAAGTTCAAAGCAGCATAATACCTTCAAAGTACTGGCATCTACAATCATAAAAAATATAGGACCAGATATATATTGACCACACAAATGCATATATCATCAGACATAGAAGAATGTGGAGGAAAACTCGAATAGCTTTATTGATAGAAAGAGTAGAAGAGTGGATTACAACCCATTGATCTGACCCAGCGTCATCCTCCCAGCATGAAATCCCTTATTCACCTCATGAAAAGCTTAGATCACCCAACACTATCATGTTCCACCAGGAAACCAATAGCACTTCCTTCCAAGACATGAAATTCCAGCCTCTGGATCTCTAGGATGAGGGATCCATATATAGATGTTTCCAGGGGGATGAGTCAACTTGGGATTTTTATTGGTGTCCTCTCTCTAATAGTTCTTGGTTCCACTTGGAGATTCATGATCTCTTACTCATCTCTGGGTGAATTCAAAGAGGCAAGTGTCACAGGAGAAGTTTCTAGAAGATTCCATGATCATCCACCTTGCAAACTATATCTCCCATTTGTTTAATCTTGCAACCTACAGAAGGGATTTTTAGTATGCATCGCACTTTTTGATGTGGTAGGTGAGATGCATCGCACCCTTAGCATTGAGCTATCTGTATGGTCCAGTTTTGACCAATTCTGAGCAATTTTCCATGGAGAACTTCTGGGAGATGATGTAATCAGCTGACCTTGTTCCTTTAGGGTATGAAAAAACACTTTTATGGACTCAGAAGCCCTTGGTTTATGGACATATATGATTGGGGTTGCAGTGCCCAAATATGTCTATAACATTTTCCCCCTAAAGCATGAGGTCATAAATATTTTGATGTCGAGTGAAATGCTTTATCATGTGGATCCAAGGTTTTTCGAACTAGAAGGCGACCTGTAATAATATACAATACAATACATTATCTTCATAATATTTTCATGATCTAGCTGAGGCAGGCATTCCCATGCTCATCTTTATAAATTCATTTTCATGTACATAGGATAGACAACTATCTATATGGCAAACTGATGATTCTAATAGAGTCATCATTCTTTGATATGGATGATCATTTGTGCAACAATGATGTACATTTGATGTGCTTATTTTCTTCAATATATCGTAGCCTGGATGGATGAAACTAGATCCGGGGTCTTCAAACTCGTTTAATCTTTTCCCAAAGTACAAGTCGATCCATGCGAAAAGATGCTTTGGAGTCGAACATGGAAAGACATCGCCTGATTACCAGCCAATGATGTAAGCTGTTAGCAGGCGCGAGAGGAATCACCGATAATGATGATGACCCTCAAGGTACGATAGTACAATTCATGTGTTGTGAAAATGGGACTTGGTGTCGAACACCACGCAAAATCTTTCGGTCGAAGGTCATTGATGTAACCCTGTCGCCGGAAGTGAGAAACTTGCCATTGAGGCATGCAAGCTTCAAAGTACTGAAAGGGTTGTTTCTAGGTCGACTTCTTGGATAATGAGCTATTGTCGACAAGAAGTGACCCATCGTAGGAGGGTCTTAATGAATCCAACATCTATGACATAGAATGGAGCAAATGATTTTGTGGAGCTAAAAATGATCTGATGATACAGGGTTCAGGATGGCGGTCATGAAAGAATGAAGGGTGAAGGTATTGCAGCTGATGAGACACAAGCTGGGTTGGTGAATTCTCTGAGTGATTTCTCTTGAACATATCAGCGACACTGAAATGGATTGGTAGCGTTAACCCCAAAAATGGATGGTACGGTGGACCAATGGTAATATGACCGGTGAACAGAATAACCCAACCTGACTCAATCATGGTGATGGTGTGAAAGTGTCATGTTCAAGAGCGACATGCTACCAATAAAGTTTCTTCAAGTTTTCTTCCCAATTTTTCCCCAATCATCACTGACCAGTACCTCTTTATTTTTGTCAAGCTTGAGGAGGATAACATATGCTTGTTCTATAATTTTCCCTTCGGGCAAACCCGTCACTATGATTTAACGAGCCTAGCAACAGTGAAACTCATTCTTGTCTGCATGGACAAGTTTGTCGCTATTGGTTTTAACGAGTTTAATGACAAAGACAACTCGATCCTTTTTCAATTTTAGAGAGTCTTTAAAGGGACGGAAAGGAAACTCTAGTAATCCTTTTTCGTCATATAATCCATTAAGTCTGAAAAAGTATAAAATGATATGAAAAGGATGAATTTTCGATAGCTTTAATGAGCCGAACAAGAAAAGTGCTTGATCTTTTTGTGTAATAATCCCTCAGGTCCAAAAATATTAAAATCTAGAGGAGGGATAGCACTTCCGATAGCTTTAACAAGCTGGAGAGGCCAATTGCTCGACAATCTTTTCATATTTTATGACTCAGATGAAAAGAGCTTAAAGGAGACTCGTTTTTGAGGAACGAGTGATATTTTCGGTTAACAGCTGGTTCCAGGTAGGGTTTGGAATTTTCCAATCACGGCAGTGTTACGAGGATGGCTAACAGAATCACTCATCGCAGCTATTCCTCAAAAAGGTAAACAATCAAATGGAGGCGTATGATCGGCTAAAACAAAGTGGAGGTGATGGTAAGAACATGACCAAGGCTCAAAAAGCTGATGATAATGCATTCACAATGGTTATTTACCGGAGATTGGTTCATTTTTTAATGAGCTTAAACTCTGGCGGAACATATGCTCATTGCTTAGGTTTAGTTTTTAAAGAGCTTGAACTTTGCGTAAAACTGCTCGTGCCAGTCGTATAATAAGGATGTCTCATCGATAGGTTCAATTTTTAGGGTGCTTGCACCATTCAAAATTTTGCTCTGAATCCTTTCTTTATGTAAGCTAAGAACGACCAATCCTACGAGTTTAAAGGGTTGAGAATCTACAAACTAAGAAAATAAATGGTCACTTTTCACTTCCATGCGAAAAGGTTTGCATGCCCCCTAGTATAATGAAGTAGAGTCTCCAGGTTACCCTTCAATTTGCAAACAAAGCACTTGCTCTGTCAGGAAAGGCATACCTTTTAACGTACAAAGTAGAGTTTCCAAGTTACCCTTCAATTTGCAAACAAAGCATTTGCTCTGTTAGGAAAGGCATACCTTTTGACGAAGGTATCTTATTCCATTCTAATCCCATTTTCCTAAATGGATGGTTGTGTCAAACTAGTCATATTCCTACGCAGAAACCCACCTTATACCTGGGGTTCTTCTGCCAAAGTAGACCAGGGTGCATGCCCCCTGGGTTTCAGTCACAATCACCGAATTACTCGCGCTCATCAGGTGGGAAAACTAGATATTGATGAGACATTCCTTGCGTGAAAAGACCAGTTAGGGATGGAATTTAACTATTAGCTATGTGTGAGCTAGGGAATGAAAGCTGGTCTACGAGTTCGACCACTCTGCCTTCGTGCGGAAAACACATTACTCGAAAGAGTGAGGAGACAATGGTTCCCATGCTATAAATGTATTCACGCCCAAGGAGTAGATTATAATCTAGAGGTCCTTGGATTACCATTACATTCAGATAAATGGCTTTCCCTCTCAAAGTTATAGGAAAATTTTGAAGGATCCATAACGGTCGATTGGTTCCTTTGTCGAAGCCTGTCAGATTTCATATCTCAGGCAGAAGCAATGGCAAACCAATCACTTTCCAAGCAGTTGAGGAAAGGATACTCACAGAAGCCCCTTCATCTATAATAGTACCGACCATGACCATTTTGTAAGCTTGTACAATGATTTGGAATGGTACATTAGACGGTAGATGGGGTTTGCCTAGTAGATTCCAGTTGAAGGAAACAACTAGGTTGCTCGGAGGTGGTACCGAATAAACAACCGGATACGACATTGACAAAATTCCTTCCTGTGGTAAAGGAATGGGTAGATTTCCCCCATGTTCATCGAAGTCTGTGTTTACAAAAAGAATTTGAATGGTGTCGTTCTCATTCTCTTTGATGACTGTATCATCTGAAGATGGAGCTTCCGAAGACAAGACTGGGTCGACTGCCATCTTGACCCGATGACTTTGGTCCAATGTAGACTCAGAGGGTTTATCTTCAATGATAGATTCTTTGACTGACTCAGCAAGATTTTCTTGTATCCAGGAGGAAGCCGTAGCGATGTAGCAGGACGGTTATCCAAGAATCTTTAGCTTCATCTAGAAAGGGACAATGGTGGACCGCATGATCGTCTTCACATAGCCTACAAGGAAACTTATATTTTCATTTCTACCCAGAGACTTTGTTTTCACTAGTTGACAGTGTACTCTCAACATGATCATTAGAGGCTGACAACACTGGATTGTGCAAATGAGCAGACCAGTCCCTTAAGATCCAAGGGATGCAAGGAAAATCTGGTTGATAGTGGTCTCCTTTGCAAATGACACATGGAGATTTAGGTTTGGACAGTGCAGTGTGTGGATTTTCACTAGATGACGCATGGTTGCCCCTTTTTGCCTTTGGCTCCTTCTCTTCTTCTCCTTCTCCTTCCTTTTCTTCTTCTTCTCAGTTACTTGGTTTTTAGCTTTATCAACTTCACCAAGCGAAGAGGAAGGAGGGGAGGGAGAAACAAACGAAGCAGAAGGTTGGGGGGTAACTCTAGTATCATCTAGTTACTGATTTGATTGCTTAGGAATCATGATTCTTTGAATGACAGAGGTCGAGAAGAGCCATATTGGCAAGCCGATTGTCAGTCCTGGAAGGGACAATGTGGCCATATGAGGTGCACCAACATCTCCCCAATAGGAGAAAGGACTAGGATTTCCCCCAAGGGGAAATCCTTGGTTGTTGGACTCCATTTTCTCAACCTAAGACCAATGAGGGAACAATGATGTTATTCCAATTAAAATAAATTTTATGACGCTTTGACAGAACTTTCTTTCCCAATTTTTAAGAGTCGATAAAAAGCTAAAGATGACTCTAGTCGCCTTATTTTTTTAATGAGCCCGGAGTGACAAGTGCTCAAATGGACCTTTTCCTTTAAGGAGTCTGAAAAGGAACAAAAGAGAATACTCTAGAAATCTAGACAAAGGGATTACCAAACCAATCACAAAACTGCAGAATAATTTTTACGGTACGGAAGTCAATCTTCCCGAATGCTGTGTTCAGTGCATTGCAATTGATAGAGCAACAGACACGGCTTCCTAAAGAAGAAGGATATAGCCTATTGTGGTCTCCCAATATATACTCGATGGTATGTGGGAGCACAGGTCTGTACTGGCACTTTTCATCTCAAAGAGGAGGAATCACCCAACCTACGATGAAAGCAATAGTTACCAGGCTTTACGACGCTAGAATACGTCTCTAGCCTAGACTTCTAAATGTTGTGTGTTAGGTTCCAAAGCGTTTTTATGTTCATTGAATTTATTTTACAGTTGATCTTTCTTAAGAGGTTTTCCTTTAAGGTTCACCACGTGATGTAAATATACAATTCCTAAAATGCAATCTAAGATGATAAACAATTGTTTATTCTTCTTTTTGCAATGAAAATCCTAGCTACTAAGCAAAGAGAAGCGAGATTCTTTCAACATAGAGCAGAGAGCACACACTAGATGAACTGTCCTAAATCAAAATCAATATGTAGTCTAAATGCAAATGCACATGCATGTATTTGTTTTCCACTTTCTTAATGTATGGATGAAAAAAAGAATGCTAAGTACAAATTTGAATTATATTTTTAAAGCAACAATGCTAACAATTTTCTCTTCAAAAGACAAAAGGAAGACAATGACGACACTTTGCGATTTTGAATTGAAAACTTCTTTTCACACTTGAGAAACTATTAGTTCAAATCAAATACAAGAGTAACAGTGTAATTGACCATCAAGAATAGTAGGATTATTTTCTTTGACTGAAAATGACACTTGCAACACTTCCAAATCAAAAGACGATAGTTCGACTAAGCTACTTCTTTGTAAAGGAGAACTGTAAATGACGAAAAATGCATAAAAACATTCATAATTCTTTGTACAATGGAGGCTGAATAATGGAAAGGAAGGGAGTTTCCACAATGGTATACTGATCACAGATAGCAAAACTCCTGAATAAAGCTGAAAAGAGTGCAGAAAAACCAAAATCTAGAGGCAAAAACAATCTTATCTGATCATCGCACCTGTAACACAGGGAAACATGGATGCATCTCACCTACTGCACACGAGAGGTGTGATGTATCTAGATTACCAAGAGTATAAGGTGCGATGGTCTAGGGATGAGACATCAACTTGGTTTTTGGTCACAGTTTGCAGCTTAGTTTAGGGATTTACGCCGAGCCAATGATAGTCAGTAAATGCAAATCACAGGGGTTGATCTAATGAGGTTACTTGAGCCACCACTAGAGAAATTAGGATGTTTACAAATAAATTGTTTAGTTTATAAACAAAACCTAGATATGGACTGAAGCAACATTGATCTACTTTGCACTTGCATAGAAAATGCAGTTCGAAGGCTAGCTGGCTTAACTTCAGGCTCCGTCTATAGTTTATAAAGCAAAAAAATATAGACAAGCAAACAAGCTATTCTCTCCCCAGCGGAGTCGCCATTTTGTTGTCGGTAAATATATTGTCCATTCAGAGCTGCTAGTCCCACTAAGATGGGTAGCTATCTTAGAAACAAACAAACTAAAGTTACTTTCATTTTCCTTTATGAAAAGTAGATAGCAAAGGAGCAAAGAATACCAACCTCGATATTTCACTTGGTTCCTTGCTTGTTCCTTCTCCCCTCTGACAGATCTTTGCCGCTCCTTCCTAGCTTACCCACTTCAAAGAGTACCTGTAAAGTCAAAGCAGCATAATAACTTCAAAGCATTGGGATCTACAATCATAAAAAATATAGGACCAGATATATATTGACCACACAAATGCATATATCATCAAACATAGAAGAATTTGGAGGAAAACTCGAATAGCTTTATTGATAGAAAGAGTAGAATAGAGGATTACAACCCTTTGATCTAACCCAGCGTCATCCTCCCAACATGAAATCCCTTCTTCACCTCATGAAAAGCTTATATCACCCAACACTATCATGTTCCACCAGGAAACCAACAACACTTCCTTCCAAGACACGAAATTCCAGCCTCTGGATCTCTGGGATGAGGGATCCATATATAGATGTTTTCAGGGGGGTGATTCAACTTGGGATTTTGATTGGTGTCCTCTCTCTAATAGTTCTTGGTTCCACTTGGAGATTCATGATCTCTTACTCATCCTTAGGTGAATTCAGAGAGGCAAGTGTCACAAGAGAAGTTTATGGAAGATTCCACGATCATCCACCTTGTAAACTGTCTCTGCCATTTTTCTACTCTCACCCATCGCACCCTATAGAAGGTATTTTCAGTATGCATCACACTTTTTTCATGTGGAAGGTGAGATGCATCGCACCCTTAGCACTGAGCTGTCTGTATGGTCCAGTTTTGACCAGTTCTGAGCAGTTTTCCATGGAGAACTTCTGGGAGATGATGTAATCAGATGACCTTGTTCCTTTAGGGTATGAAACAACATTTTTAGGGACTCAAAATCCCTTGGTTTATGGAAATATATGATTGGGGTTGCAGTGCCAAAATATGTCTATAATAACAATGCCTACATTAAACAACAGCGATGAAGCGACTGCTCTTTTCTTTTTCAATCATGTAGTCTCTAGATTCGGTGTTCTAAAAGCTATAGTCACAGATCATGGATTGCATTTTTGCAATCACAAGATGGTTGAATTGACTACCAAATTAGGACTGTCCCACGATAGTTCTACTCTGTATTATCTGCAAGCTAACAGACAAGTTGAGGCGATCAACAAAGTCTTGAAGTGCATGCTACAAAGGATGATTGGTGTCCATAAATGGAGTTGGAACCTAATCCTGTACTCAGCCTTGTGGGCATACTAGACATAAGTAAGAAATTCAATCGGATTTACACCCTTTCAGCTGGTGTATGGCCTGAAAGCGGTCTTACCAGTTCAGTGTGAAATTTCATCTCTTAAGCTTGCAGTCGATCTTCTCCTAGGAACTTCAGAGGAAGAGGCTCGTTTTTTGGAATTAATCCAACTGGATGAAACTCATTGTGACACCACCTTGACTAATGAAGCTCATAAGAAACAAGTCAAGGCACAATTTGACAAGAATGTCAAGCCCCGTGTCTTCTCAAAAGGTGACCTAGTCTTACTCTACGATCAGGAATCCGATAAATTGGGAGCAGGTAAGTTCCAATCATTGTGGATGGGTCCCTACATTGTTAAGCATGTATTAGAAAAAGGAGCCTACAAGCTAGTAGATTACGATGGGATTCCACTATTGTAACCACAAAACAGGTTGTATCTTAAGCATTACTATGCTTAACTAAGTGTAGTAATCTCTTCATATGCTTTTGTTACATTTTTGTTTTCGTCAAGAGTGATCGTTTTGGTTAGGTAATCCACTTTTTCATTTGTTGCAGATGTCGAACCTATTGGAATCATTTGTTGGATATGCCGACAGAGCTAGTCGTAGTACGCGGAACCTATCTTCTGCAGCCTGGGCCATTTTTTATCCAAGTGGCAAGTTAGTGAGTTTCAGAGGGGCATGTATTGGTCGGTCAATGAACAACATCGTTGAGTATAGTGTGTTGATAGAACTTCTCTCTGATTCCATCACACATGGCATACACCGACTTGTTGTTAGACTAGACTCACAACTTGTCATCCTACAACTTAATGGCATCTATTCCGTTCGGAATCTAGTTATCTATCGTATGTTCTTAAGGGTCAGAATTTTGGAAAGGTAGTTTGATTCTATTCAATATCAATACATTTCCAGAAACTTAAACACATTAACTGATTCATTAGCAAATTATGTGTTAGATATACGTTTCCAACATTTATAAAAGAAAAGCATTTCATCAAAATTTGCATCAGGACCATATAACTTAACCAAAATAAAGCTCCGAAAATAAAAATATATATATATATATAAATGTTTATAGTTTTTTACAAAATGTTCTGTGTTAAGACAAAATCAGTGATACGACCCAAAAACTCAAAAATGTAGGAAAGCACCCTAGACTAATGGTGTTGGTGATAACAAGTCACCGCCTGTGCAATCATATGTAAGAGCCTAGTCCATCGACTCGGAACGCCAGTAGTATGGCATTGCAATCTCAGAGGTAACTCATTGGTCCTCACATCTGGAATACCAAGGGTGAGGCCCTCGATCTGATCCTGCAATACTGCAAGGGTCTCAGCTACGTCTAGATCGTGAAGGACAACCCTTCCTATAGCCTCTCCTGCTAGAACGGCAACTGCTACGGTTGGGTGCACTGCTAGTCGCACTAGTCCAATATCTGCACGAATATATGAGTTTGATTAGTCTTGATAACATGTAAAAAACATAATAACACTATAAAAACAATAAATAGATATATAGTTAGATATTTTTACCTATAACACCCCACTGCTCACCAGCTAGCAACACCAAATCTAGGTCGCCCCAGAAATCCATCCCGGCATATGGATACTGGGCATAAACCATTTGCTAATGGTTGAACCACTTGAAGAAGGCATTAGAGAATGAAATCTGCAACTAACCAGCATGTCTGGCCATAAGGTCAACCCATCTCTACATCCGTGGCTCTGTCGGTGCTAGCAGTCTGAGTGAAATGTACTGTGGCTACATCAGTGGGATCTTCTCCAACGTGAAAGCGGTCAAAATAGAACCATAACCAAAGTTCTTAGATCTTCCATTTTTCACCTTGGTAAGCTACTCTTTTATCACCAGGGGTACTGCATCACACCAGTTGAATACCTTTAGCTCAAGGCATTCCAAGGCATACTGCATATAGGACCTGTTGACCAAGTGAAGAGCCGCACTGCCAGCCAATCTAGCAAAGGTGAATAAGATAGTCCTCAAGAACCAGTCAGTGATGTCTCTAATGTTGATCTTGCCATACCTGCTTGGCTGAGATCCATCTCTACAGTATCAGCGAATGTATTCCCTCACAGATTCAACCCCACGGGCAGATCCTCATAGTGAGAGAGGGGCACCACACCTCGATAAACCGGTCAAAAACTAGATATCCTCAACAGTCAAAGGGATGGACTTACCTCTAATCTAGAACACTTGGTTGGTAGGATCCCATGCATCGAGAAGATATTGCAACAAGTTGATTTGTTGCCTCATGCTATATATGCGGAAGAACTTGAGCAAGCCACAGTTCCACAATGCAATCACCATACCCGGATCATGTAAGGAAATCATATCCTCTTCTTCATGCTCACGTTCCATGTAATAATTGTTATGAAACCAGCTCAAGAAAAGATAGAAAAGATAGATCAACGCCTTAGAATTCAGCCTCTTCGAGGGGGCAACCTCCTTTACATTACATAAATGAAAAATTAGTGCATAAACTTTCCTCCTTACGCCCATCGCACCCTAGCTGTGTACTGGGTGGGATGCATACTGACTAGCCAATGGTTAGCTGAGTATGCATCGCACCTTTCAATGTGTACTAGGTGCGATGGGGAGAAAATGAAATGTTCAAACCCCATGGGCTCAAAAAAATAGGAAAACATGCTCAGAATTAGAAAAGGAAAGAATGCAATTGAAGAGCTCAGGGTTAGCTCCTACCTAGTCCAGATGGCGCCGAAAATAGTCCATAAAATCTCCCAGAATCAGCTGATGAAAATCGAGGGGAAAAACACCTCTACAACTCCAACAATCCCAAATTTGAATGAAATGTTAAAATGAGAGGTAAAAACTAATTTTATGTTACTGTTTATATAATTCAAGTAAGATATTGATTTTTTAACTCATTTTTCAAGCATGTATGCACATTTCTAATCAGTTTGATGGAGCAATTGAATAGGTAGCACGACCGTCAAGAGAACATAGTGTTAATGGTGAATCGAACATATCTGACTATTATCATGAGCAACGTTTCTGCAAAGTTCAAGCTCATTAAAAAATGAGCCCACTTTTGGTAAATAACCTTTGTGATCACATTACTATCAGCTTTTGAGCCTTAGTCATGTTCTTACCATCACCTCCACTTTTTAGCTGATCATCCACCTCCACTTGATTGTTTTCCCTTTTGAGGAATAGCTGGGACGAGTGATTCTGTTAGCCATCTTCTTTACACTGCTGTGATTGAAAAGTTCCAACCTTACCTGGAACCAACTACTACCCAAAAATATCACTTGTTCCTCAAAGACGAGTCTCTTTTAAGCTCTTTTTAGACTCGTAAAATATAAAACGATTGCCGAGCAATTGGCCTCTCCAGATCGTTAAAGTGATTGGGAGTGCCATCCCTTCTCTATATTTTAATATTTTTGGACCTAAAGGATCATTACACAAAATATCAAGCGCTTGTCTTTTTTGGCTCATTAAAGTGATCAGAAAAGTCATCCCTTTCGTATTATTTTATACTTTTTCGGACTTAAGGGATTATAACACGAAAAAGGATTACTAGAGTTTCCTTTTCATCTCTTTTCAAACTCTCTAAAACTAAAAAGGACCAAGTTATCCTTATTATTAAATTCATTAAAACAATAGAAACAAGCTTGTCCATCACAAACAAGAGCGAGTTTCACTGTCGCTAGGCTCGCTAAAACATAGCGACATGTTTGCCCAAAGGGAAAACTATAGAACAAGCATACGTTATCCTCCTCAAGCTTGACAAAAATAAAGAGGTACTGGTCAGAAATGACAGGGGAAAAAATGGGAAGAAAACTTGAAGGACTTTATTGGTAGCAGGTCGCTCTTAAACATAACATTTTCACTCCATCACCATGATTGAATCAGGTTGGGTTATTCCGTTCACCGGTCATATCACCATTGGTCCTCTGTACCATCCCTTTTTTGGGGTTAACGCTACCAATCCATTTCAGTGTTGCTGATATGTTCAAGAGAATTCACTCAGAGAATTCACCAACCCAGCTTACGCCTCATCCGCTGCAATACCTTCATGCTCCATTCTTTCATGACTGCCACCATGAACCTTGTACCATCAGATCATTTTCACCTCCACAAAATCATTTTCTCTGTTCCATGTCGCAGATGTGGGATTCATTAAGGCCCTCCTATGATGGGTCACTTCTTGTCGACATCAGCTCATTATCTAAGAAGTCGACTTAGGAACAACCCTTTCAGTACTTTGAAGCTTGCATGCCTCAATGGCAAGTTTCTCACTTACAGCGATAGGTTTACATCAATGGCCTTGGACCGAAAGATTTTGCATGGTGTTCAACATCGAATCATGTATTCACACCACATGATTTGTACTGCAGTACCTTGAGGGTCATCATCATTATTGGTGAATCCTCTCGCGCCTATTAATAGCTTACATCATTGGCTAGTAATTGGGTGATGTCTTTCCATGTTCGACATTAGAACATCTTTTCACATAGATCAACTTGTACTTTGGGTGAAGATTAAACAAGTTTGAAGACCCCGGATCTAGTTTTATCCATCTGGGTTGCAATATATTCAGGAAATATAAAGACATCAAATGTACTTCACAGCTGCATAGATAATCATCCAAGCTAAAGGATGATGGCTCTACCAGAATCATCAGTTTGCCACATAGACGATTGTCTATCCTATGTACATGAAAATGACTTTATAAAGTTGAGCATGGGAATGCCCACCTCAGCCTGATCATGAAAATATTGTGAAGATAATATATTGTATTGTATCTTATTACAGGTCACCTTTCAGTTCGAAAAACCTCGGATCCTCATGATAAAGCATTTCACCCGACATCAGAAGATTTACGACCTCATGCTTTATAGGGAAACTGTTATAGACATATTTGGGCACTGCAACTCCAATCACATATGTCCATAAACCAAGGGCTTCTAAACCCCTAAAAGTGTTTTTTCATACCCTCAAGGAACAAGTTCATTTGATTACATCATTTCCCAGAAGTTCTCCCTGAAAAACTGCTTAGAACTAGTCAAAACTAGACCATACAGACTACTCCATATTGAAAGTGTGATGCATCTCATCTGTTACACATAAAGGGTGCAATGCATACTGAAAATCCCTTCTTTAGGGAGTTATGAGAGAGAGCAGACAAATGGTAGAGGTATTTTTCTAGGTGGAAACCTAGAGAATATTCTAGAAACTACTCATTTGACACTTGCCTCTCCGAATTCGCCCAGGGATGAGTAAGAGATCATGATATCTCCAAGTGGAACCAAGTACTATCGGAGAAATGACACTAATAAAAATCCCGGAAGATAACTCACCCACCTGCAAGTATCTATATATGGATCCCTCATCTTAGAGATCTAGAGGCTGGAATTTTGTATTTCTGTAAGGAAGTGTTGTTGGTTTCTCTGTGAAATATTGTAGTGTTGGGTGATCTAGCTTCTTCATGAGGTGAAGAGGGCTTTCATGCTGAGAGGATGGCACTGGGTCAGACCGCTAATTTGTAATCATCTCTTCTACTACTTTTATCAATAAAGCTATTTGAGTTTTTGGTGGGCTCCAGTATTGTAGCAATAATGCTACAACTCCTGGGACTCCCTTCTTTACTTTTATCAACCTAGTAGTTCATAACAAACTTAGAAGCGACAGTGCTATATGCACAAGTACTAGCTCTTGCCGCAGACTGTCACTGGATCAGCTGGCACAAGTCCACTAGGAGCTTAAGACAACTTCTATGATCTCTTAGAAGAGCTTTTAACTGTGATGGATGAAATCTAACTAAAAGGAGGCTAATCTACTTGCAGAAATAAGCTGAAAGCTGAAAGGAAATGCAAACCCTAGCAAACCCTAGTTTTACCTACTAACCCTACTAGTGCAAGAAAAATGATGAAAAATACAGAAATGGATGCCATTAACTCTTGGGAAGGTAAAGTGCATATGTCTAAGCTATTTCTAAAGTGAACTCTGAAAGGGAACATCGTTTTGTACTTTTGAGCAATTTTGTAAAATATTATGCATGTGCTTTGACTATTTTTGACTGTGCAGAGGTTGATTGGCAAAAGGAAATGGAGTGGGTGCTTACAGGAGGTTGGGAAGGTGAGAAGAGGGCCTAAGGGGTCCCTAGCACCCTTCCAAAGAGTTTCACAATGTTTAGATCTCGAAAAACTGCTCTCGTGAACTTCCACAGGAAGTCTGCAGGGGTTCTACAAGATGTTATACAAGATGTTCTGAAAGGGGATTTTGGAGGGTTGATGGTGGAAGAAAAGTAGAAAAATGGAGATGGAGGTTGGATGAGGATGTAAACAAGTCTAAGACCTGGTGAATGAAGCTAAGGAGTGATTAAGGTGGTTGGATTTGGTTCAAGGACGGAGGGAGCAAGGTTGCACAAAGGTATGGGAATTAGGTCAAGTCGGAAAATGGTGGCAAATGAAGGGGAGGAATCTGAGTTAGGGGGTTGGAGCAGGTTGTCTGATGGAGGAAGGGTAGGCAGGGAGGTATTACAGGTGCTCTACACACTATTTCTCAAAATTGATCGAAGAAAGGCTAGAAAAACCAAAGATTAGCTATTTTGACCTACTTTGACCTAAAAACCAGAAACATGAAGAACAAAAGTTTATTGTCAGAAAATCATGCAAGATAACTCTGGAAACTAAGCAAGAATAGATTCTAAACATGAAAGTACAATTGGTACCAACTTTCTTAACTAAAAATCTAACACTAGAAATTGCATGAAGAGGAAAAAACAGTGTTTTTGTGGCAGCACGTATGCCTTGGTCTCAGCTCATGGTCCCAAGGAGGGAGAGATGGGATCAAGGATTTCTTGATGGAATTTTTTGAATATCTTTTCTATTACCAACCTGTAAAATCAACCTGAAGCAGAAAAAACTATCTTAATCATCAAAAGTAACAAAGCAAGATCTTATCCTAAATAACAAAATTTATTCTAAGAATGCAACAAAGACAAATAAAAGTACACAGGAAGTACTCGCACTTGGGTTGGGCCCAACCCCAAGAGCTACAGCCTCCTAAGAAATAATAGAGCTAGTGCAAAGCTAGATTCATCTTTATTGATCAAGAAATAATAGTTACATCCCAAAAACTGTCTATAAGAAAAAGCTCGAAAATGTGCTGATACAGAGGTGCACTAAAGTGTGAAAATAGACTAACAAAATGACTAACCTACTGACTAAAATATAACTACAATTTGATTAACATATGACTAACTGACATGAGGCCCTAAGCCTTCTTATTTATACAAATTGAGGATCCCAACAGTCCTCCTAAACTTTAGGAACTCGGCTTCCAAAACTTGCAGTTAACAGCAGTCCTACTTGACTTGCTTGGCTGCCCCTTGTGCTCCGAGCTTTTGATGGATAATTTGAGGTAAGGGCTCATAAATGAAGGGGAAACCTTTCTGCAAATCCTCTCCTTTGTTATTCCACGAATTTGGTTGCCAAGTGTCATTAAACCTTTGATTTTGTCTCAAAATTGACCAAAAACCTGCATACAACGCACATTAGACTTTTTGGCATAATGACTAACCCAATTCACTCTATTAGCATAAATATAATAAAAAACATGCAATAAACTAATGAGAATGGTGGATTAAGTCGAATTAGGAGGCTAAATGAGCCCATATAATTACCCATTTATGGGGCTCATCATCACCCCCTACTGAAAGTGTTGCTCATCCTCTGAGCAATTAATCTATCTCTTCATCATTGATGGCACTGGTGGCCTCCCTATTATCCCAAGCTTATGATGTGGTCTACTCATGTGTGCCATAAAATTTTGCCTTCTTGTCCATGTCCTTCCATTGCTCCTCCTATTCTGCTTGTTTGAATTCTTGTGTTTTTCCTGGCCTTTAAATACAGGGAGGCCTGCCTTTTTCTTTTTCCCTTTTTTTTTAATTTTGTAAGTGTGCTTAATGTAGCAAGAACAACTGATACTTCCCTTGCCAACATTGCAGGGGATTTCTCTTTTTGCTATGAAGGAATTTTGTTGTTCTTTTCCTTCACTTCCTATAGAAATCTCTATGCCCCCTGTTTCTACTTGTGTCCCTGATATCTCCGGGTGTGTCTCTTCTTCCTTTTTTTCTCTTTTTTGTCTTCTCTGCCTCTGTTAGCTTTGCTTCTGCACACTCTATTTTGGTTTTCTTCTCATCTTGCTTAGTTTTTGCCTTCTCTGCTTTAGTCTTTTTCTTTTCTGTTCTAGGTCTTCCTTCTCATCTTCTGTTTTGATTTCCTCCTCTGTTTCAAGTACTTCTTTCTCCATTTTGGTCTTTTCCTCTTTTACTATTTCCTCCTCATCTTCTCCTGCCATATTTCTAAAATCCTCCCTACTCATGATGTGTAGTGACTACTGGAAATGTTCAGGTGAGGAGGGAGGAAACAAACTTTCAAAAGTGAAAATAGAGAAATGGCTAAGGTTTGTCTTTCTGGAATCAGGAATTTCTCATGTTCTTCTTTTTCACAACATCAATTTGCATTTTTCTTCAAACTATTTGTAACTTGAATTTGCTTCTTGGTTTTTGATAAAAATCAATACTTTTGACAGAACAAATAATATTTATAATAGAGTGTTTTTTCTTTAGAGAGTGGACAATCTTGCAAATTTGGTTTTTCACAGGTTGGCTTCTATGGTTGCATCATTTTTTTAGAAGAATGTAAAAGAAAAAAGCAGATTTTGGATGCAGAGCAGAAAAATGAAGAGACTGTGTAGAACTCAGAAAAGGAAAAAAACATAGGCATACTTTTAAACTTTACTTTCCTTTCTTTCAACTCAATACTGTGTTTTTAATCCTCCACCTTATATAAATATATCATATGGAGAGAAATTTCCCGAGCCTACCTCTTTTCAAGCTTGAATTTTGACAAAAATCTCAAATTTTCTGGCTACAGAACTGCTCTCTGCCCTTCCTGTAGACAGTGTTCCTGTAGAATGAAACTATACACAGGTCCTTTTTTAGTACATTGATAGATATGTAAATTCGGGTTTTTTTCACACACGCAGGTTGGTCTCTGGTGTTGCATGTATCTTCTTTACATGAAAATTAAAATAATGAGGAGATTTTGGATGCAGAGAAAAAAGTTGGGTAAACTCAATGAAATATGCAGGGAGACTTTAACTTTTTTCTCAATACACAGGTAGACTTTTACTCTCATTTTTAAATCTCATGCTATGTTCAATTCACCACTTTGCACAAACAAATCATGCACATAGAAGTTTTCTCAATCCTTCCTCGTTTTGAGCTTGAAATTCGATGAAAATCTTGGGTTTTCTTTCTGCTGGGCTGTTTTATGCCTTCCCTGGAGAAGCCTTTCTATAGAAGTCACCCGACTCCTGTAGAATGAAACTGTGCTTCCTGTAGAACCTGATAGGTGGGAGATTTTCCAAACAACAGGCAAAAATCTGGCAGAAGACCACTAGTTAGCTACTCTGGAAGTGGTGGATGCGTTCTCCAATTAGGAACTTTGTGAATGCAAAATGAACAAAGGGTGGTGAGTGCGTTAACTAAGTTGTCTTTTAACTGCTGGCATGATTCGTGGTGAGGAGATGAGGTGGTCGGATGTGCGTTGGCCCCATGTAGACTGCAGTGCTGTTATGAAACTGTATGTTGCTTGCTTGTAATCACTTCCATCAATTACATTAGAGTTTAAACAGCCACCACTACCTGTTTTTGGTTTTCTTCCCGAGATGGTTGAGCACACGTGCCGATTGCACCCACTAAGCGTTGTTTGAACTAGACGAGGCACTGTCTGAACTGGATGAGGGTAGCCAGTTATCTGGCCACCGATCTTGTTTAATCACAACCATCTCATTGTCCACGCAGTTCTTAAATTACATTCATGCAACAGAGGAACGGGTTTAGTCACATACCTGGAAGTCGAATGTGTTTGTTGTGAGGTGTTGTGGCCTTTCTTTCTGCTGCATGGCTTTGTTTCTATGGATGCATGCTGGTTTTGGTTGCTGATACATGGCTATTTTGTGTGTGCAGGTATCCTCTAGCTAGATCTAAGCTGCAGGAGTCTGTTTCAATGTTCAAATTTGCACCCTCATGCTGTTGACGCTAGATTTTTGCAAGACAGTGATTTGTTTTCTCCATAGCTCCCAAACGATAAACCAGATTGACCTGAAACATTCTGAGCATGTTTCTATCATCATTATGCACCTCCCATAGAAAAATTATGGTCAATGGATGCACGGATTTCGAGAAAAACTAAAAATGGCTGAAGGTGACACAGGTCAATTTCTCGGAAATCGTGCACTGGAATTGGCTAAAATTGCTTGGGCAGGTTGCTATCACCCATATGCATCTCCCCATGAAACATGTTTTGAAATTGATGCACGGATATGGAGAAAATACAAAAATTGCTAAAGGTGATGGAGGCTGATTTCCTGGAAACCGTATGCTAGAATTAGCTGAACTTGCTTGAGCATGTTGCCATCATCCCTATACAACTCTCCATGTAACATTTTTTTAAATGGATGCATAGTTTTCAAGTTAGGGAAAAAACAAATTTTTGCTCTATGTATTTTTGGTTCAAAGCATTCTGCAGTTTTTTGCACAGTAAAAAAAACTGAGTTTGGGCTATAATGCAGACTTGGAATTGATGGGAGAGAGGTTTGAAGATTGTAGGAGGATTTATGAACCCTTTATGAAGCTTCCATGTTCGCCATACTACT
Source organism: Pinus taeda (assembly GCA_000404065.3). Classification (NCBI taxonomy): domain Eukaryota; kingdom Viridiplantae; phylum Streptophyta; class Pinopsida; order Pinales; family Pinaceae; genus Pinus; species Pinus taeda. Next base: position 21,017 of record APFE030740411.1, on the reverse strand, counting down.
TTTTAAAATCTATTTCTAGCTTTCTGTAATTTCTGCAGGAACTTCCTGTAGACAACACAGTTTTCAGAAAAGAAGCACAATGAGGTGGAAAAAATGATGGAGAAGGGTGAGGGATGGAAACAAGAATGTTTACAGGCCTCATGGAAAAATTCCTAACCTTTGGGTCCTCTTCAGAGATCGATCTTGGCTTGTTTGTATGCTCTACAGGATCTTCCTGCAGAAGACACAAAACTTCCTGTAGAAGGTGAAATCTCAATCCGAATGAGACCAAATCTTGGGAAAGGGTAGTGGTCATGGAGGAATGGATTGTGAGGGATGCTTGCGGCTTGGTGCTAACCTCTGTCTTGATTTTGTGCAATCCTCCTAACCTGCAATGTCGTTTTTGCAACCTACAGTTATTCAACAGAAATTATGTTTATTTTTATTTTTCTCTTTTCTTCTTTCTTTTTTTCTTTCTTTGAAAACAACTAGGGCGCCTCATGGAGGTTTTCACCCTGATTGTCTTTTTCTTTTCTCTTCTTTCCAACCCATTGATCGCCTCATGGAGTTTTTCAATCAATGAGCCAATCTAAAGTGCCTTCGAGGAGGTTTTCACCCTAGATTTTTATTTTCCTCTTATTTTTATTTTTTCTTTTTTCTTTTTTTTTCCTACCCTAACCTACTTGAAAAACAAAATCGTTTTCATGTATAAGCATACTTCCACTAGAGCGATGTGCACATTGAGATTACAGACAAAATGATGTGGAGGCTTGAAATGCATGTTTTGACAGGTATCCAGATTTCAGAGACTAAATGATTTGACTTTGAAGGGATCAAGCATAGCTGAGGAAGGGGGTACTGCTGCAACTTAGTGACTGTCTGGAACCATATCTCAATATTGTTCTGATATCCTTGGTCCTTTTGCTGATTTGGATCATTTTTCATGTCACCTTCTACCATGACCTTCTCATTTTCCTCTTTTTGCTAATTTTTCTCTTGAATACATGGACAATTTGATGGTAACCATGAGGGAACTCTCTCGATCTTTGATTCTGATGTCTTCTCTTCATCAAATGCAGCCCATGGTTATTTGATCTCCTCTTTTGCATATTCATCTGCTCGATGATGTCCTTCAATGATACCAATATAATCTCTAGTTTGCAATACTCTTCCTGAGCTATGGTGAATATCGCTGAGCTCAGGAGGATTTGTTTGGACATGTTGTGCCTCAACATTGTAATTGGGTTGACCTACTCCAATGTATGGGTTTGGAAATGGTGGTATGGGTAGTTAAGTGGGGGTGTATATTTGAGATGGTCATGGATGGGGTTGTGGTTGAGTAGGTGGTGGAGGAAAAGGAGTGGGAGGAGTGTTGTACTGGGGCCTCCACCCCTGTTGAGGTGCATTCCACTGAGGTTGTGGCTAAGCATAGGGGTGAAATGGATGAGTAGCTGGTTGAGCATGATATTGAGATGGATATGACCAAGGAGGGGTGTGGACCAGGAAGGATGAGTAGGGGGACCCCAAGAAGGCATGGAAGTGGCTTGATAGGGGTCGTAATAGGTCTGGAATGTCCCTTGCATTCCCTACTGGTAAGGTCTAGGTCCATGTGGCCTCCTTTGGTTTATGAAATAGAGTGGTCTAGTGGCTCCTTTGGCCCTCTGGTATGCAGCTTTAATTGCAGGCAAGGAGGGGCACTAGGATGGTATTTTTCACACACAAAACACACTTCTATGGAGTGCAATGGACATCCGTTCCTAGGATACTTTCTAGTGCACCTGGGACAAAACATGGCCAAAGCCCTCTTGGCTTCCTTTTGCTTCCTTTGGATCTGCAATGTATCCAATTGCATGGAAACCATCTACCTTATTTTGCTCTTACAATATTCCCACATGTTTCCAATTTCACCTTTAATGGATGAGTTGGAAGAAAAGGTATTGCTCCCAACATTTCTATTTTCAGCCATTTGCTCCAGAGGAATGTTTTCCTCTTCTTCTCCCATAAAGGTTCTTCAAATATGTCTTGTTGTCCACCTAAGGGTTTTTCTTAATCATAGCCATCGAAGAAGAGAGAAGGGTGGCTGTGTGAAGCAGTGGGGGTGTTGTGCAAAGATTTTTCTGAATTATATATACTCCTACAAGGCATGAAGGGAAATATTTTTGGTTGATTTTTGTTTTTTTTTCTTCTTGTACTTGCAAAACTGAAATAGATTGAACTGCAACTAACTAAAATCTATCTTGCTAAAATGAAAATGCAGAATTGAAATGAAAGCAGGAAATGACTAATCTATGCTGCTGAAATGAAATTGCAGAAATAAAATGCTAAGCTACGCTTGCAGAATTGAAATTGCAGAATTGAAAGGCTAATCTATGCTTGCAAAATTGAAATTGTGGAAGTGAAATGCTAATCTACACTTGCAGAATTGAAATTACAGAATTGAAATGCTAATCTATGCTTATAGAATTGAAATTGTGGAATTGAAATGCTAATCTATGAAAGCGTGAAATATCTAATCTACGCTTGCTGAAATGAAATGAAAGCATGAAATGTCTAATCTACTTTTGCGGAAATGAAATTGCAGAATGGAAATGAAACAACTACTCTACTCTTGCTGAAATAAACTACTTAGCAAAAGGTTGTAGTAGAAAATAGAAGAAAAGCAGCAATCACCAATACTCTGAC
>APFE030740411.1:0-18006 GCA_000404065.3 Pinus taeda | reverse complement strand
TGAAATAAACTACTTAGCAAAAGGTTGTAGTAGAAAATAGAAGAAAAGCAGCAATCACCAATACTCTGACGCTTCCCCGGCAATGAAACAAAAAAGATGGTGGGCTCCAATATTGCAGCAATAATGCTGCAACTCCTGGGACTCCATTCTTTACTTTTATCAACCCTGTAGTTTGTAACAAACTTGGAAGCGACGGTGCTATATGCACAAGTACTAGCTCTTGCCGTAGGCTGTCACTAGATCAGCTAGCACAAGTCCACTAGGAGCTTAAGCCAACTTCTATGAGCTCTTAGAAGAAGCTTTTAATTGTGATGGATGAAAGCTAACTCAAAGAAGGCTAATCTACTTGCAGAAAGAAGCTGAAAGCTAAAAGGAAATGCAAACCCTAGCAAACCCTAGTTTTACCTACTAACACTACTAGTGCAAGAAAAAGGATGAAAGCTATAGAAATGGATTCCACTGACTCTTGGGAAGGTAAAGTGCATGTGTCTAAGCTACTTCTGAAGTGAAATATGAAAAGGAACATCTTTTTGTATTTTTGAGCAATTTTGTAAAATTATTATGCATGTGCTTTCACTGTTTTTGACTGTGCAGAGGTTGATTAGTGAAAGGAAATGGGGTAGGTTCTTACAGGATGTTGGGAAGGTAAGAAGAGGGCCTAAGGAGTCCCTAGAACCCTTCCAAAGAGTTTCATAATGTTCAGATCTCAGAAAACCACTCTCATGAACTTCTACAGGAAGTCTGCAGGGGTTCTATAGGATGTTCCGAAAGGGGATTTTGGAGGGTTGATGGTGGAAGAAAGGTGGAAAAGTGGAGATGGAGGTCAGATGAGGATGTGAAGAGGTTTAGGACCTGGTGAATGAAGCTGATGAGTGATTAAGGTGGTTGGATTTGGTTCAAGGACAGAGGGAGCAAGGTTGCATAAAGGTATGGGAATTAGGTCAAGTCGGAAAAGGGTGGAAGACAAAGGGGAGGAATCTAAGTGAGGGGGTTAGAGCAGGTTTTTTGATGGAGGAAGGGTAGGTAGGGAGGTATTACAGGTGCTCTTCACACTATTTCTCAAAATGGATTTAAGAAAGACTAGAAAAACCAGAGATCTAGCTATTTTGACCTACTTTGACCTAAAAACCAGAAACATGATTAACATAAGTTTATTAGCAGAAAATCATGCAAGATAACTATGGAAACTAAGCAAGAACAAATTCTGAACATGCAAGTAAAACTGGTATCAACTTTCTTAACTAAGAATCTAACACTAGCAATTGCATGAAGAGGCAAAAATGGTGTTTTTGTGGCAGCAAGTATGCCTTGGTATCAGCTCATGGTCCCAAGGAGGGAGAGATGGGATCAAGGATTGCTTGATGGCATCTTTTGAAGATGTTTTCTATTACCAACCTGTCAAATCAACCTAAAGAAGAAAAAGCTATTTTAATCATCAAAAGTAACAAAGCAAGATCTTATCCTAAATAATAGAATTTATTCTAAGAATGTAGCAAAGACACATAAAAGTACACAGGAGCTACTGGCACTTGGGTTGGGCCCAAACCCAAGAGCTACAGCCTCCTAAGAAATATTAGAGTTGGTGCAAAGCTGGATTCATCTTTATTGATCAAGAAATAATAGTTACATCCCAAAAACTGGCTACAAGAAAAAGCTCGAAAATGTGCTAATACAGAGCTACACTAAAGTGCGAAAATAGACTAACAAAATGACTAACCTACTGACTAAAATCTAACTACAATCTGACTAACATCTAACTAACTAAAATGAGGCCCTAAGCCTTCCTATTTATACAAATTGAGGACCCCAACAGTCCTCCTAAACTTTAGGAACTCGGCTGCCAAAACTTGTAGTTAACAATAGTCCTACTTGACTTGCTTGGCTGCCCCTTGTGCTCCGATTTTTTGATGGATAATTCAAGGTAAGGGCTCATAAATGAAGGGGACACCTTCCTACAATTCCTCTTCCTTTTTCTTCCACGAATTTGGCTGCCAAGTGCTCATTAAACCTTTGATTTTGTCTCAAAATTGACCAAAAATCTGCATACAGCACACATTAGACTTTTTGGCATAATGACTAACCCAATTAACTCTATTAGCATAAATATAATAAAAAAACATGCAATAAAATAATGAGAATGGTGGATTGAGTCAAATTAGGAGGCTAAATGAGCCCATATAATTACCCATTTCTGGGGCTCATCAGTTTTCCTCCATATTCTTGTATATTTCTGAATCTTGTATTGGTGTATGCATTTGTATGGTTAATATACATCTAATCCTATATTGTTTATGGTTATAGATCTCTATGATTTGATGGTATTATGTTGATTTGACTCTACAGGTGTTCTTTGAAGTGAGACAAGTGAGGAAAAAGTGGCGAAGCTCTGTCAAAGAGGGGGATGAAACAAGCAAGGAGCCAAGCAAAAGTCTGAGGTTGGTACTCTCTGCTTCTCTCTCGTCTATCTCTCATAAAGGAAAACGAAAGTAACTTTAGTTTGTTTGTTTCTAAGATAACTACCCATCTTAGTGGGACTAGCAGCTCTGAATGGACACTAATTTTCCCGATAACATTATGGTACCCCATCCAAGTAGTCTGGTCACTTCCTTTGCTTGGAATCGACTGGTAGGATGCCATCTTCCTTATTATGTGCCTTTCTAGATCATAGTATATGTTTATAATATGATTGTATTTTTCACTATTATAGATGAAGGTGCATTTGTGAGTATCCTTTCCTCCATTGCTTCGCAAGTGCTTGGTTCGCTGCCACTTGTCCCTATTACCCAAAATATGTTTGCTTTTAACATAGGAACCAATCAACCATTAGGGATCCTTCCTCAGTTGCCTGTTACTTTGGGAGGAAAATTTGTTTCTCTCAATGTGATGGTAGTCCCAGGCCCTTTTGATTACAATTTACTTCTTGGGTGTGACTATGTTTATGACATGGGAGCTATCGTTTCAACACTCTTTTGAGTGATGTGTTTCCTGCATGAAGGCAGAATTTTCACCGTTGACTAGCTTTCATTTCCCATTTTGAATATGGCTTCTAGTCAACCATCTTCCCTAAATGGTCCTTTTGTCCCAATGGTATCTTCCTCACCATGGGTCAATTATGTGGCAACCTGTTCCATGCCTACATCAACTGACGATCAATTTCATGATGTTGTACATCATGTACTGGGGGCATTCTCTAATGGATTCCTTGCTAAGTATCCCTTCCAGAGAATTTATGATGACAACCTCTTGGAAGTCATGAGCTCTTATGGGTTGTGATCAAGGAGTAGGAGGATATTTCCTGGTCCTGTGTGAAACTCATTAAAAAATGAAACAAAGGGTATGAGCATAGTTCCTTGTCTTGTGTCAAGCTCATTAAAAAATGAAACAAGGAATATGAGGATAGTTCTTTTATTATGTCAACCTCATTGAAAAATGGAACAAGTCCCAGAGCATAGTTCCTTGTCTTGTGTCAATCTCATTAAAAAATGAAACAAGGAATTTGAGCAGATTTCCTTATCTCGTGTCAAGCTCATTAAAAGTGAAACAAGGTTCCCTAGAGCAAAGTTCCAATTCGAGTCCTTGATTAGATCTCGTAAAATCCTAGTCAAGTCTTTCACTTGATCTCGTGTACGAACCTTCATTCTATCCACCTCATAGCCATAAGTAGTCTACTTAGGTGAATGAAATGAAGCTTGGGGGCATGCACCTAAAATCGAGTCATGATGCTAGGGGCATGTAAACCAATCTCAAGCATAGTTTTTTCTTGTTTCAAGTTTGTGTAAAAATGAAACTGAATCCAAGCATAGTTTTTCGTTTCAAGCTTGTGTAAACATGAAACTGAATCCAAGCATAGTTTTTCATTTCAAGCTTGTGTAAACATGAAATTGAATCCAAGCATAGTTCCCTACGGTTCAAGTTTGTGTAAAAATGAACACATATCTATTTTAACCCTCATGATTTCCATTCTATCAACCTCTTCCGTCATATGAGCCTTGGTTTTTCTCCTTCCCTCATTGCTATCTACTTGGCCGATCATACGCTTTCACTTGGTTGTTTTACCCTTTTTGAAGAACAATTGAAATGAGTTGTTTTATTAGCCAACCTCTTGACCATTACATGTTTTGATTAGTTTCACCATTGATAGAACTAGTTGCTACCCTTTATACCACTCTTTCCTCTAGGACGAGTCACCTTTATGATCTTTTCTGACTTGTAAAGAATACACCGAGTATTTTCCTTTTTTGACTCGTTAAAATAAAATAAAAACATGGTGTCTTCTTTCAAGCTCTTTTTTGACTCTTTAAACATGAAAAGATTGTCGGGTGCTTGTCTTTTTTAGCTTGTAAGTGGATTTGAAATGCCATCTACTTAGTATAAGTTTAACCCTTTTTTAGACTGAGATACAGTACTTACCAAAAAGGAATACATTAATCAAACATGGTCAATAGGTTCTCTCTTGTATTATTTTAAGCTTTTTCAGACTTGAGATACAAATTTATGAAAAATAACTTGTGGAGTTTTCTTTTTGTCCCTTTTCAAACTCTCTAAACATTAAAAGGACCAAGTTCTCATTGTCATTAAACTCGTTAAAACATCAAATAGCGACAGACTTGTCCATCATGACAAGACTAAGTTTTAGCTTCACTAGACTCGTTAAAACACCACATAGCAATGGATTCACCCGAAGGGTGGAATTATACTACAATCATATGTTATCCTCCTCAAGCTTGTTAAAAAAAATAAAGAGGTGTTGGTCATTAATGATTGGGGAAAATGGGAAAAGGGATAAACCACTTTATGTTAGCAAGTATCTCTTGAACATGACACTTTCACTTCATCTTTATGACTATTTGGGTTGGGTTATCTGCTCGATGGTTATCATACCTATGGTCTATCACACCATCCATCACTTTGGTTTTGGGTAAACGTTGTCAATTCATTCAGTGTCACCGACATGTTCAAGAGAAGTCACTCAATAAACTTTATCCTTTGCAATAATCATAAACCTTCATTTTCATGACTGCCATTCCTAAACATTATGTTGTCAGTCACATTCTCTCTTCAAAATTATTACACTTGTTTCGTGTCGTGGATGGGGGATACATCAAGGCCCTCTTGTGATAAGTCACTTCTTGTTGACATCAACACATTATCCAGGAAGTTGACTTAGAAACACCCTTCCATTACCTTGAGGCTTGCATTCATCAATGGCAAGTTTCTCACTTCCAATGATAGGTTGACATCACAAGCCTTCGATCGAAAGAGTCTGTATGGTGTTCAATATCAAAACATCTATTTACACCATGCAAAATGTACTATAGTACCTTGAGAATCATTATCATTATTGGTGATTTCTCTCGCATCTGTTAACAGCTTACATCATTGGTTGGTAATTAGATGGTATCTTCCCATGTTCAACTTCAGATCACATTTTAGCATGGTTAGATTAATATTTGAACGAACGATTAGACGAGATAGAAGACCCCAGATCTAGTTTCATCCATCTGGGCTATGAATTCAGGAGAGTACTAAATCAACTGTACAATGGCTTTACACCTATGGTCATCCTATCATGGGTCTATATCTATAGATGACTATCTGATTTATGTACATGTAATGAAAATTTTATATGCTGAGTGTGGGTATGCCTTCCCTCAGTAATCCATGAAAAATTCAAATATATCATGATATTATGTATTGTAATTGACGCATATCACCGTCTGCTTTAGATCCTCCTCAACACATCATAAAGCACATCACTCGACGTTATCATTTTCGACTTCATGCTTTATGGTGAAACTATTACAGGTCTATTTGAGCACATCACTCCCAACATTCAGATCAGTAAAATTAGGGCTCATCAAACCCTAATTTAGTTGTTACATGCCCTAGACAAGTAATAAGATTGAATGCTTCCATCCATGAAAGTTTCATAGCCTGAAACCCTGTTGAAATGCCTCCTTGGAACACCAACGCAACCTTGGTCAAGGGTAAATGCACTACAGGGTAGGTAGGCCCATTCAGGCCTACACTACGATGCACTTAGGCCATCTTTGACTTGCGCTGAGTGAGAATGAGCAAAATTCACATTGGATGCAAGGAATATTCTCTGATTCTAGAGCATTCTAGAAGGATGCCCAGCTCTTATCTCATCCTATGAGGTCAACATTGGATAGGCTATGGATCAATTACCCCTCTATCCTCTCATCCATTTCTCCATGGAAACTAACTCCAATTTTGGAAAGCCATTCAATGCTCAATTTATGACATAACCATCTCCATTTCCATATAAATTGACACCTCATCATAGTGATTAGGAGGTTGGAATTTGAAGATTATAGAGAAATACTATTGATTTTAGATTTGAGTTCATGTCAAGTAATGTTATGCTGCTAGATTGGTGTGATTTTGGTGTGATGAGGGTTGGACTGAAGTTGGATAAGTGACATAGGATCGAACTGCATTGGGTGTAACTCTTCCTTCTACATTAATAAAGTAGTTTGTTCCTTTTCTCATATTCTTGTTCATATCTATGATGCTTATGTATTTAAATGTTTTCAATTCCATTGTTTTATAGTAGATATATCCTGTATGTTTTGATCGTTGTTGTTTTCTGTTTCTGTTGACAAGTACCAATTGAGTGGATTCAGTTCAAGTGGGAGCAATTGGAGCAATTCAAAGGAAATCAAGGAAGTGAAAGAACACAAGTAAGTTCCTTCATCTCATCTATCTATCATATGAAAAGGTTAAATAACTTTCTTTCTGTTGTTCTAAGTGTAGCTACCCACTTAGGGAAAATGTGTTTATCCATAGATACAAATTCCATATAACACACATGTATGGTGGTAGGGTCTTTAGGCTTCCTCCCAGGTTTCTTGATGCACAAATATCTCACTGTCTTAGCATAAATAGGTACTTATTTAAGGGCTTGCAGTAGAGGAATTCGTACATGCAAATTTTGCGACTCCCTAGAAAATTAGATTCAGGCTGTGAAATCATACTAGGTTCGACCAATCTCTAAGGATATGGGGGTCCTGTATTACAACAGTCAAATATGCTATTACAAGTGTATCAACCTTCCCTGAGTTGGCTGTTACAGCAGTAACAGTTCTTCGCGTGTCGGTTGTTACAGATGTAACAACTTCCTTTATATCAATTGTTGTAGGCGCAGTAGCTGCCTCAGAGCCTTTGGAATCTCCTCTAGATGGTTCAAAATCCTCCTATGTAATGATAAGGGAGTGACTTGGGTTAATTACCTTTCTTGACTGCAATTGTATTTCATTAACTCCCATGGGGGTAATAAGGTATGTCTGGAATGTAGTCAGAGCCTCTATGCCCTTAGATGCTTTATTGTTTGGGTTTGGGTTATGTTGCATAGGTAGTTTGGGTTGCATAGGTGGTGGAGGAGTAGGAGCTTGGAAAGGAGGTAACTACAGTTGTTGCATGGGTAGTTCAGACAGAGCTGAATTTTGGGCATTTCCTCTCCAATTTTGATTCCAAGGATATGGTTTTGAATTAGGATATTTAACAGGAGGAGATGGAGACCATTGGTTCCAGGGTGAAGGAAAATATGGTGAAGGAGGGGTAGAATATTGCCACGGATATTGTTGGGTATTATATGCATTGTTCCATGAATTGAAAGAGGAAAAGTCTTGAGACATACCTAGAGGTTGCGGTTGCCATGGCCTCCTTGGTGTGATGAAATAAGAGGACTGCACCTCCTCTCTTGATTCTCTAAGTACTGCCTTTAGTCTAGGAAGCTTCGAACATTGCCCTATCGAATGCTCAAACTTGTAGATATTACACAGGATGATGCTATTCAATTAGCATTCCCTAAAAGGATGTTTCTTCCGACAAGTCAGATAGAACATAGCCAGAGCTGTGTCAGCTTTTGCTTGTGTATTCTTGATATGTGTTGTTGTTATCTGGGTAGAGAGAGTACTGAGGATATCGGTCTTGAAATTTTCGAACAAATTCCCAATCTCCGCTCTGGTTACTCCTCCGCCTGTAGATTTTTGTATGTAGACAGAGGCATCCCAAATTGTACTCTGACCTTTGGATGATCCTCAAGAGCATCTTAGGTAGAGCTTTACAATTTCAATGAATGGCTCTTGTGATATATCCCCTTTTCGTAATAGGTTCAGGGTTTCAAGGCAATCATCCCTCATTCCTTTTATAAATATAGTCTTCAAGATTTCCTAGTCTAAATCGCTATGTTTAGACCTCTGGAGATTATAGTGGAACCATTCCACATAATATTCTAGGCTTTCATCCTCCCTCTGTGTCATTCTAAATATCTCCTCCCTTAAGTCCCTAGTCTTGTAATAGTCCTGGTACTTTGATAAGAACGTCTCCTTCATATCGTTCCATGTTTGAATAGAAGCAGATCCCAATCCCATGAACCATCTCAAGGCTACCCCTTTTAAAGTAGCAGGAAATAGTTTTAATTTCTAAGCATCTGATGTATAATCATAACTTCTACATAAGACATCGAACTCAAATAGAAAGGTGTTTGGATCTTCCATAGTCATCCCCTGAAAGCATGGTAAGGATGATAGAGGAATATTTTTCATAGGAGCTTCACCTCTGATATTCCCAATTGGGAACTCAAAGGTGGTGATAATAGCATTTGATTTAGCATTGTTTTCATTGTTGTCCTCCATGACTAATTCTTCTAACCCTTGTTGTAGTAGATGTCCTTCAAACTTTTTTTGTGATGGCCTTGCAGATATGATTAGTGCCTCAAATACCCCTGGGGCTGGTTGTTTCACTGCACTACCTGTATCAAGATATTGATAAACCAACAGATGCTTTTCTCTCTCAGATGTCTAATGTTCCACCTCAGTTTCCCCTTGCCCCTTGGTCCTCAAATTCTGGCTACTAGATTTCCCTTCCTGCTTATGATTTGAATCCTTGGTCTTGGGGGTATGGGCACTAGCTTTAGAATGATACGATCCCGAGATGGAGGAATTAGAGGTTTCTACTTTTTCTATTGGAGTAACAGCTTTCTGCGGCCCTATTTTCCTTTCATTCCTTTGAGAGCTGGATTGTTCTTTTTCTGCCTTAGAGATTAGTTCCTAGATAATTGTCTTCCTTCCCAAATATTCACCTGTCCTTTCCTTTTTATGAGCTATCATTCCTATGACTTATTAGAGTGGGGGTGATTTCAGTATCTCTATAATTCCTACAGCTGCACACATGGACCCTATGTGTATTAAATCACACCCTAAGTGTCTTAGTCTTTGATAGTGATGAGCACGTCTAGATATATTAAAGCGATGCACAGGTTCTTACCTCTCATCTTACTACCCAACAACTGAGGAGCTAAAGACATGTTAATCGAAACGTCAAAATTTCCTAAGTGTCCTAGTAGTCAAAATGGTGAGCCCACCCAAGTATGTTAGAGTGATGCACAGGTTCTTAACTCTCATCTTACCGCCCAAAAAATGTGGACTAGGAACACTCTATGTCAAACAAACAACTTAGTTGACTGTATTGTCAACTACCATCCCCAACAATGGCACCAAAATGTAGTGTTGTTTTAATCAATCTTAATTGACTGAGGCTGCAACATTTAATTGTCAACCTAGGGTAGGTTTTGTTGTTTTAATTTAGTTCGCACTATCTATGCCAATACACTCTGACCAATAATAAGGAAATGCAGAAAATAGTAAAGGATGTTGCTAATCTAAATTGTTAAATCAAACCAGGCATGTAGACATAAAAAAACTCTACAGAATTAAATGACACTTTGCAGCTATCAAAGTAAACGCATGCCACACAGGAACTAATATCTAATCTAGATGGTTACTACCATTATGTTGATTATCTTAGTGTAACAACATAATATAAATGGAAACAACAATGAACGTAATCCACGATTTGTACAACAACAATGAGAAACCATAAATCAATTAACCAAACTAGAATGTACACTACCTCTCACTACAATCCCTACCAAAGAGGAGGGCCCTTCCTCCTCAGTAGGGCATAGGAATAATATAGAAGTGATTAACGAATCAGTTGAAGAATAGTGACAACATCACATGCTGATTGAAATTAAAAATAAATTGAGAATTACAGAAGCAAAGTAACAGTACTTTCCTATGTGTCATGTCCTTGTACATGAAAAATCGAGTTCCTTTATAGTTATTACATCCTAAAATCAGAAATAGACCAGTCATGAGAATCTCACAATTCCCATGCTAATCAAAAATAAAAGTAGTTACAACCTATTTCTAAATACAAATATACATCAATTATGACTGCAACTGCTTGGGTCTTGTTGCTTTAAAAATAAACAATCCCTACTGCCAACAGTTGTTATGTGGAATAATACCCATATTTTCCAGTTTCGACGTAACAACATCAAGTGAATGGTAATTCTGGATGTCGCGGGATCACTAGCGACAGAACTTTTGGTGTAATGACAGATTCTTGTATCAATGCATGGTGTAGTAGCATCCTGTAACAACATCTGATGTGTAAGAGAAACCTATAACAACATCCAATGTGTAACAACAACCTGTAATAACATCCAGGGTGTAACAGTGAACCATTCTACCATTTTCTGCAGTTAATTTGCATTTCTTGTCTACTTCATAGCTTTGTTCTCGCGAGCCATCATCTGAAAAGAAGAGCTTCCCAAAATAATTCTTCAATACTCTCCCAGTTAGCCACAAAAAGTAATAAAGCCTTGTATTATTTGGTAAAATACAACAAAGTAACATGACAGTATAATAGTTTAAAAGCGTAAGTAAACAGGGAATTTGATAATGTAAAGTCATAGGCCTAGAGGATAGAAAGGTCAAAAGTGGGGAAAGAATGTGAAAAAAATAGGTAAAAAACCACACCCAACACATACTTCTATAAAATTTAATGAACATTCATTTTTGGGGTGCCTTCTAGTGCATTTAGGGAAAAAATAGTTAAAGTCCTCTCTTCTTCCTCTTATCTCCTCTTGATCTGCATGGTATCCATTTGCAGAGAAAATATGTGCATAATTTCACTTTTAAAGTCCTCCAACATGTTACCAATTTCATTCTTAATGGATGACGTGGAGGGAGAGAAGCTGACGAAAGCTTGACTAGCCCTACCCTTCTTCCAAGCAACCTTAGAATGGTTTTTGAACACTGTTTTGATGTCTATAGAGGGTAACTTATAGATGTATCCCCCAAACAACATGTTGAGGTTTCCCGCATGTCCTCCCTGATCCCTCGTAGAAGGACTAACTTGAGTGATTTAGGATCAAGGGTGCATCTAGCCCTCCTATAACTGATATGGAATCTTTCCTCATAGTATTCTAGGGATTTGTCACATCCAGTAGTCATTATAAATATTTTCTCCTTGGTTTATTTGGACCTACAATAGTCCCTTTACTTGTTGTTAAATGCTTACTGCATTTGAGCCGAGGTAGTGATGTTATCCCCATGTAGGCCCATGAACCAGTGCAAGGCTACATCCTTAAAGGTAGATGGGAACGACTTCAATTTCTGGTCATTAGAGGTATAGTCATAAGTCCTATAAACAACAACAAAATTAAAAATAAAAGTACGAGGGTCCTTTGAGGTTAAGCCATGGAAGTGAGGAATGGAAGAAGGGATTATATTCTTCATTCTAGTATCTTCATTAGTTTCTCTAATAGGAAAAACTTCCTCATTCATATCTTCAGCCATGGTGTCGGTATGTTGAATTGGTTCTTCTTCTTCTTCTCCCCCAATAGGTTCTTCAAAGATCTTAGGTTGTTCACCAAAGGGGTCTTCTAACTCCCATGTACTCAAAGAGGGAGGTTAAAAGTCACCGAAGAAGAGTGATGGTTGATTGTTTGAGGGTGTGGGGGTTCTTGGCAAGAATTTTCCTAGAGTGTCTCTACTCCTACGAAGCATGATTTTTTTTTTTCCTTTTATATTATTTTTTAAAAAGGAAATGAAAAACAAAAAGAAAATCATAAATAACATATACCTAGACACCTCCCCAGAAACGATGCCAAAAAATGGTTAGCCCTGGCATTGCACCAAGAGTGTTGCAACTCCTAGAGGCTCCTTATCTTTACTTATCAACCTGGGGTTCATACAGACTTTGAGGTGACAGTGCTATATACACAGTAGATGGAATTATACTCATGCCACCCTCAGCTATGTCACTTGATCATTGGGGCTCCAAGACCATTCTTCTACTGAACTAGCGAAGATTAACTACTAAAAGCATGATTCAAAAGATAGTTATAGTGTAGGAAAAGTAAAGTTTGTTCAAATTTAACTTGTAAATGCTAGCAAATTGTAAATTCTACTAAATCAATCTATGATAGAACATAAGAATTATGTTAACTGCTGAAGGGAAAACCACACTAATTTAAATCAATCATCCATCTATCAAATTCACTTGAGAACGAAACATTATTCTACCAATTCACAATTCAAGATTTCACGCATCATTTTTCTATTTCACACTTGCAAATTAAGTAATGTCCTAATTGCCAAATCTATAATAAAGTAACTAATGCTACTTTATTCTTGCAATAAAGGAAAAAAAATGGAGGGAATAGCCTAGGTGGTACTTCTTATCATCGAGTCCAAGATGGGGGCTTACCTACTCCTATACTAAGCTACACTTGCTTTGCAAGTCAAAACAGGGGAAAAATAGGTTGCTTCAAGTGTGCTAAAGGAAGATGCTATGAGATTCCTATACTGCTATAGGAAGTCCTTAGATGCTACAAGAAGTTGGATGAGAGAGTTTTAATGGTAAGGATGATGGGATAAAGTGATGTCAAGGTGGATAAATTATGTGGGAAATGTATGGGAGGTGACCAACACCCCTAGTGAAACCTAACACTTTAGGAAGGCCGAATTTGGGCTAAGAGGGCTGCTCATGTGAATTAACAACATAGATCAAGCACACTAGTTGTCATTCATCAAAAGAGAGTGGAGAAGTCCTAGATGGTGGTGGTGAAAAGATCCCTTTACTATAGATCCAACAATCCTACAACATCACATACACCTATTCTTCTTTTCATTTGTAGAATATTAAAATCAATAGGGGAAAATATGAGTTGAATTTGGAAAACTATGTAATTGATGCTAAGAACTTGACTATGAAATGACTAAAATTTTAAGATACAAAAATCATATGTGAAGCAAGATAACAATTGTAGACTTTTCCAAGAAATCATAAACAAGAAATCACACAATGTTTTGGGGATGTGATGGTGGAGTCCTCTAACCATGCTCCTGTGAGAGAGATGATTTCAGGATTTGATGCCAATTACCTCGAGTTGATGAGAGATAGAGTGGTGATGTTTGACTAATTAGAGGAGTTAATAAGGTCAAAAACCTCCTAGAATATCTCCGTGTTGTCTACTTTGAGCTCTTACACTCAAGTTATCTCAAAATTGCTCCAATTCCTGGATTTAACACATATTAGGCCACATGACATAGAAACACATCTTTTACTCCTCACACTAAGCATAATATAACAAAATTTGTAAATAAATGTGAGAAAGAGATGATTTTAAAGCTAGAGGATGGCATCGTGACCCTTAAGATATACCTATTGATGGGCGTCATCATAACGTCCTTAATGGGATTCATCCATGTTAATCTTCCTTAATTTCACTACACGAGGAACATATTTTCTTCTCCTAAATAGTAGCATCGCATCATTAGTGAGTTGGTATCTCTTGCTTATGGATCCCTCTAGCTCCTTCTCCTAGCATTTTTTAACCTACTAGTAGTGTTCATGATGATATAATGCCTCTTCAATCCTCTCCTTGACTTCAACTATGCAAGTACTTAAGGCTACTAAATGAACCTCTTTTAAACTCCAACTAAGTGAATCTTCCACTTTACTTTCTTTTCCCTTGGTTTTTTTATATCAAAATCAAATTCATTAATCAAATCCAACCATCTATATTGTGTGGCATTCAACTTAGGTTGGTCAAAGAAATATCTCAATCCTCCATTTTCTTTCATCAATACAAACTTTATCCCCAATCGATAATGCCTCCACATTTTAAAGCATGCACTATTGTTGCAAGGTCTAAGTCATGTCTGACATAATTATTCTCATGTTCATTTAGCTTTCTCAATTCATAGCTTTCCGTATATCCTTCTTGCATTAGCACTCTATTTTTTCCTTCCTTGCAAGCATTTGTGCAAACCAAAAAGTCCTTCTTTGGATATGTTATTATTAATCTAGTCACATATGTGAGAAATTTCATAAGATGCTCAAAACAGATTGTACATTCGTGACTCCTTTCCTTTGCAAAGCATTGATTGGACGCTTGATATTTGAGAATTCTCAAATGAATATTCCGTCTTGTCTAGATAACCCCATTAAATATCTTACCTCTATAACATTTCGGGGAGAGGGCCATTCCATTATAGCCTTAATATTTTATGTATCTATAGCCACTCCTTGTTTGGAAATGACTTGCCCCAAGTAATGAACCTAGGTTTGGAAGTATTCACACTTGCTAAGTTTCGCATATAGATTATTATCTCTCAATAATTGTAATACTACTATCAGGTAGTCTTTATGCTCTTCTTTAGTTTTTTAATATACAATATTTTCATTTACAAATACCAATATAAATTTATCCAAATAAGGTATGAGAACATTATTTATCAATCCCATGAATGTGGTTGGGTAATTTTTAATCCCAAATGGCACCACTATAAATTCATAGTGGTCATATCTAGTCCTGAAGGTGGTGTTGTGAATGTGATCATATTTAGTCTTGATCTAATGCGATCCAGGCCTCAAATATATTATGAAAAACACCACAGCCCCTCTTAGTTGGTCGAATAAATCATCAATTTTTAGTAGCAGGTACTTGTTCTTCATTGTAGCCTTTTTTAGCTATTAGTAATCTAGACATAGTCGCAATGTGCCATCTTTCTTTCCAATAAACAATGTCGAGCCTCCCCAGGTTGTACACTAGGCCGAATGTAACATTTTCCTAGCATATTCTTTAGTTGTATATTCAATTCCATTAGTTTGAACATATGTTGCAATATGGATTCTTTGTTACTAGTGTTATTCCTAAAATCAATTCAACAATGAATTCAATCTCTTCTAAGTGGTAGTCCAAGAATTGTTTTGGGGAATGTGTCACTAAATTTTTTTGACACCAAGTAGCTCTCAAATAGATATATGTTTCCTTCCAATTCCTCAACCATGTGTATAGCATTCAACTCGCAAACCTTTATGTTGCATCACTACACTTGAAGCATAATTATCTTTCTAAACATAATTGATATCTTTATCCCCTGGAATGTTATCTTTTCACCAGCATCACTAAGGCATTCCAACACTTTTCTATAATAGTCAATCTTGGTTTTGTGTGTTGTTAACCAATATATGTTGATTAAAACATCATAATATGGCATTGGTAATAAATTAAAGTTGTAATGGTGGTCATACCACCAATATCAACTAGGAATGACTCCACTATGTCCATCACTCGCCTTTTTCTTCTCATGGCCAATTGAACTAATCATGATTATCTTTGATATTTCTTTGTAAATTTACATTTATCTATGATATTTGGGTTTATATAATTGAAATTTGAACCTATGTCAATTAAAATTGAAATAGGTTGGTTGATGACTGTACCTTCCATTTGGATTACCATAGCTTATTGGTTTGTCTTCCTATTATCTAGTGCATCATAGATTCGAGGTATGCTCTAGGCCATTTCATTCACTATTTTTTATTCATGTACATTCTATAACCTCATGCCAGTCAGTTGTCACTAAGGACAATTCCTCCACTTATGGTTTTCTTCACACGTCCAACATTATATAGGAACTTTCCTGGAACCTTATTCTTCTTTTTTAGCTGATTTCGGAGGTTCATTATTTCTCATTGTTGTGGAGTTTTATATATATTTATTAATGGAAAAAGTAGTTAACTTCCCACTTCTCCCTCCTTTCTTATAGGATGAGTACTTAGATCCTTTTCATTTTAATTTTACCTTATCTTTCTTCTAGACTTCCAATCTATTCAGACTTTAGTCTTGTGTTTGGAATTTTCATAGCAATACCTCATCTTTCAAATGGTGTCCTCTAGGGTTTTTATCTCATTAAAATTTATTATTTCCCGGTAATGATATCGTAATCCATTGAGACTATTCTAGATACTTTTCTTTTTGTCCTTGATGTAAAGTGCATACCTCAATAGCTGCAAGAATTTTCTTGTGTACACATCAATTATCAATTGCCCCAATTTCTACTCATAGAATTATTTGGCCTTGTTATCATAGTACTTTTTAAATAGGTACTTCTCCCAGAAGTATTTCGTGAACTTTCTCCATGACATTTCTTTCTCCTTGATGTGTTGAGAATTATTCAAACCTTCCAACCATATGTCATATTTTCTATTCAAGCTAAAAATAGCTACTCCAAGCTTCATGTTCTCGAAGTAGTCATGTGCCTTGAAGTACTCCTTCATCTACACCATCCATGCCTCTTCCTCTTCATCTTATTTATCTCTCCATCAAAGGTAGGGGGGTTTTCTTTTCAAAACTGCCCTAACATTCAACTCTTATTATTTATTCTCTGATAATGTTCTTTCTTGGCTACAATAGCTACTGATTGGTCAAGGATTCTTGACTCTCTTTCCATAATGATAAGTAGATATGTGAGTTCTTCTACATGCCTAAGTCTCTTCCTTGACATGCTTCCTCCCACCCTATTGGTATCAAAGCTTTGCCTTTAGACTTGTAATATGCTAGGCTTGTACTTGTTATTGTCTAGATAGCTAGCACCAAGTTCTTGTTATTTCTTCCTTTGCAGGTCTGATAAGCTATACAATATCACATCATTTACTTTTTATTTTCTTTCTTGTGCTCTAAAGATATTTTCATTATCAAATTTGTAGCTTCTCAATTCATCTCTTAGGATTCTAAGCATGTACATCCAATCAAGGGAGTCTTATTTCCTTTTACCAATTGAATATTCTTTTTGACATGGTGGGATCTATTTGTTTCATATGTTTTGAAGATGCTACTCAACATTTTTCTCTCTTGTTGTTCCTTGATGTTTGATTATGTGCTATTACACACAAAAAATTGACCAAGGAAAATGCAATATAAACACAATTACCCATAATCTTGTCTTATTTGCAATAGCATCTTGATGTGTAACCATCTAAAAAATCAAATCTCAATTAGTATGGATATTTAAAGATTAAAATAACGAATCAATTTTTCTCTTTAATCAAGCATTACATCAAGTATAACTTAAAATCAACACACATCTATGAACATAAAGGAAACTATCAAATTCAAGATTCATCTTGGGGCTTGCACATGTGAGCCTCTGTATGTCCAGTGTTGAACCATGCTCTAATACCACTTCATAAAACTCCCTCCCACCCCCTTAGGTTATTCTTGGGTAGTGGAAGGGGTTACATCAACTTTAACCCAATTTCTAAGGTCTATTATGAATATGGAATCACCAAAAATTCTCATTTTCCATCATACTTAAAATAAAATACTAATTCCACCATCGTGTTTAAATCATCACGAACATTCCGTCAATATAAATGTTAGAAAATTATATATTACGGAGCAATGGAACACAGAAAACACATAAAACAAGAGAGACACAGATATACGTGGTTCACCCAGTTTGGGCTACGTCCACCCCGAACAACCAATCCTTCCTTTCTATTATCCAGTGAAATGAAGAGACACAACCTACAACAAATCCGCTGTAATATCCTCTGTTTTCTCTCACAGTCTCACCTCTCTGTTTCTCACTCACACATAGAATACACATCTATTACCTTGCCTCAAATACAATGCACTCATACAAAGAGAGGGGTTGCCTTCTAGGGAGAAAAACCCTAAACTAAACATAAGTTCTATTTTCAGATCATCCGCCTAATGAATGGCCCAGATTGACTAGAAATTACTATACTTTTACAAGGCAAATTTACATCTGTTTTTAGCTTCGAGGGCGCTGGCCCCGAGCCCCTGCTGGCCCCTGAACCCCCTAGCCGGGGGGG
>APFE030740410.1:140087-176110 GCA_000404065.3 Pinus taeda | reverse complement strand
GGTGAGGAGCCTCTCATTCTGGTGCTATATGTGGATGACTTGGTCATTATAGGTGCAGAGAGACTCATAGAGCACTGCAAGAGAGATCTTGTGGCAGAGTTTGAGATGAAGGACATCGACTTGATGCACTACTTTTTGGGTTTGGAGGTGTGGCAGGAGGAGGGGCATTTCTTCCTGGGGCAGGGGAAGTATATTGTGGACATTCTTAGTAGATTCCACATGGAGGATTGTAGACCCATGTCGATACTGATGATTACCAACTGGAAGAAGCTTCATGCTTCAGATTCTGAGTTGGTGGATCCCACATTGTACAGGCAGTTGATTGGTTCCTTGATGTATTTGGTCAACACTAGACCAGATATTTGTTTTGCAGTCAATACGATGAGTCAATTTATGTGTGAGCCTAGGAAGGTTCATTGGGTGGTTGCAAAACACATTTTGCGGTACTTGCAGGGTACAATGGACTATGGTCTGGACTACAGGCAGGGAGATGGAGTGAGATTGGCAGGATACACTGATTCTGATTGGGCAGGTTGTGCTTCTGATAGGAAGAGCACTTCAGGGTGTTGTTTTGGGTTGGGTTCAACAGTAGTGTCATGGTACAGCCGGAAGCAGCGGTCAGTAGCACTAAGTTCAGCGGAAGCAGAGTATATGGCAGCTAGTCTAGCTAGTTGTGAGGCCATCTGGCTTCGCAAGATGTTGTTTGGCTTATTTGGTCAGCCGTTGAGGCCTTCAGTGATTTACTGTGATAATCAGAGTTGCATTAAACTCACGGAGAATCTAGTATTTCATGATAGGTCAAAGCATATTGGGATCAGATATCATTTCATCAGAGACTATGTTTAGAAGGGAGCTGTGAAGCTTGAGTATATTTTCACTGATGAGCAGGTTGCAGATATTCTTACCAAAGCCTTACCACGGGGAAAACATGTCTACTTCAGAGACAAGATGAGTGTGGTGAGGAACACCTTCCTCGGTAAGAGGGAGTGTTGAAATTTGGTATCGGAGGACAGGTGGTTCCTTAAGGCTTTGATCTTTGGCCTAGGGAAAAGTGTCCAAAAGAATTTAATTTTTCTTCTAAAGTGACTTTATAATTTTTATAAAGTTAAATCTAATTTAAAAGTGACTTTAAGTGATAAAGTTATTAAAGTCTAATTTTAAAGTGACTTTCAGAAAGTCAATGAAAAATTAGAAAGGAAAAGTGACTTTGGAAATAAATGACTAAGTGGGTCTTTATTAAAGTGGGGTAAAAAAAATAGAAAGTTAGATTTAAATGAGCATTTAATCTCAGCCATAGATCTAAATCTATTTCAGCTATTGGATTTAGGGATCACCCAAAAGTCACTTAGGGTTGGATTAAGGAAGGAAAAGGAGGAAAAAGATCATTCATTATTTCATGTCCAGATTGAGAGAAAGAGAGAAAGTGAGCAAGGGAAATTTCTGGACAAGGAGGAGGAGGAGGCAGCAGCTTGGCACGCATACCAAGACAACATTTAAGCAAATCCTTACAGTTGAATGAGCAAGCAGAAAAAGGCAGATTTGTTGTTGCATAGAAATCGAGGCAGCTGATTTTCTGCACGAAAATCGAGGTTTGTTTGTACAGTCCGTACGACCGTCCGTACAGTCTGTACATCCGTACAGTTCGTACATCCATACAACAGTTTTCTAGCTTGACTGTGAGGCAGGAAAAAGAGATAAGTTGTAAATTTGGTTGCTGATTTTTTGCTGAATATTTTCTCACTGTAAAAAGGCATTTTCCAGAAATAAAGAAGAGCTCTCAAACTGGTTTTCCCCAAGAGTTGTAGGGGGTTTTTCCAGGGTCACATTGACCAAAAATCACAGTGTTCAAATGTGTTAAATGACTGATTGTTATTGCTGATTTTTTATTTTATTTTTTCTAATTTCTGCATTTTCCAGCATTCTGAAAAATTTCTAGAATTTGTGTTTTCAACAAAAAATTATTTTTTTAGTTGTTAAATGTATGGATATTGGAAAGGGCATTTAACTATATGGGAGAAATAAGGTGAAATTGAAAACCTGGGTGGGAAAACAAAATTTTTTACAAGGAAAGGCAGATGACTTGTTCGACCATTATGCGAAGGAGTGTCCGACTGGCAGGGACACATGACTTGATGATTATAACAATCATTCCAGGGACATCTTCAATGATCAGAGGATTGACAGGTAATGCAGGTCATCAAGGAAACAACTGACTTTTTAGAGAAAGCAAGGAACCCCAGGTATGAAGAATCAAATGTTGTTTCTGATAATATAAAGAAGTGTTATCTTGTATTGGCCATCTCCTTCAGATTCTCTAGGAATTTGGCTTATTGATTGTAGTGCTTCAAGGCACTCCATCGGATAGAAGGGTGCTCTCTCTCTAATTTGGTAGAGATGGAAACATTCGTGGGATTATACTTGGAGCCGATGCCACCTATCTCAGAAAGGGTGTTACCCCTCAATTGAATGAGGGTAACTCAATTCATTTATGGAATCTCTTTTATGTACCTGATCGCAAGAAGAACCATGTGTCCGTTTCGGCAATGGAAGTCAAAGGTTTCAGGGTGGCATTCATCGATGGAAAGGTACGTGTTTGAAAATAGAATTTTCAAAGATGCTTTTACTCATGGGTTTAGGGTTGGCAATTTGAATCAAGTTGTAGGAATTCCATTGGGGACCATGTTAGTTGACACATAGCACCGGAGGTCTGTGAGTCAGATGATGACAGAGATGCCTGAATTCAAAAGGAGCATGAAAGTACATGTCTGAGATGTATTGAAGGAAAATCTTACAAGGGGACCATTCCCCTCATGTAGCAGGTCCACAGGTTTGGAACATCTCGAGGAGGTATGAGATTCATGATCGGGAATCTCATGTGTACAGGTGGAAGAAAGCCCTCTATGACTTGTAGCAAATCACCCCGGGTTTGATATGAGAGGATTGATAGCTGTCATATGAAAGCTGAGATTCACTAAGAGTGAAGTCGATCTAAACCATAGTTTGAAGGTTGTGGATGATAGACCTCTCATACTGGCACCTTCTGAGAATGACCTATTTCTGACAGGTGCAGACCCTCTCACTTGCAGAAGTAAGAGGGAGTTGATTTCGAGATGTGGAATGGTAAAATGCAAGCCCGTGACTACCTCGATAATCTTAACTTTCAGAAGTTATATGGTGGTGATGCCAGACCAGATTTGGGAAATGCCTATGAGTTTCATAAACTCATTTGCATTGATGTTCTTGGTGAACTTCTGTCCGGATATATGTTTTGCAGTTAGCATGGTGAGCTCATATTTGGTTGAGCCTCACTGGATTGGTGCCAAGAATCTTCTGAGATATCTTCAGGGCACAATCTCTCATGGATTGAGATATATTGCCGGAAATATGAAGCTGCATGATTATTCGAATGCTAACTAGGCAGGCAGTGAGGAGGATCACTAGAGCACTTCTCAGTGCTGGTTCTTTTTGGGTTATGCTTCGATATCATGGATGAGCAGGAAGCAGAAGTCGGTTGCTAGAAGCACCGCCTAGACCGAATACATAGCCACGAGTATGATCTCGTATGACGCTGCTTGGTTGTGGAAGCTCTTTAGTGAGCTGTTTGTACACATTATGAATACCACCGTGATCCTCTGTGACAACCAGGGGGGATTCGATTGTTGAGGAATCCCGTATTTGATGATTGCTCCAGCAGATAGACATTAGAAACTACCTTATCTGGGATATGGTAAGTCGATCAGCGAGGAGGCTCCATCGCATTGAGACTGATCTATAGGTCGAAAACATTTTGTCAAAGCCCTGAGGAAAGGTGAAATTTGTGACTTTCTTGAACGACTTGGAGTCATTGAGAGACCTTCGTATAAGGGTCCTACATGTTGCATGCATTGAGCTCTAGGAGCTCTACGGGGCTTGGGGTACTTACTTGAGCAACACACGACCATAGGGTGACTAACCCTCGCCTAATGGTGCATTGTGTACAGGGTGAATAACTCAGCCTTCCACTGTGATTACCCCAAGGCGACTTTAGGACAGGGTGAATAACTCAGCCTTCCCCTATGATACCCCGAGGCGACTTTGGGACAGGGTGAATAACTCAGCCTTCCCCTATGATACCCCGAGGCGACTTTGGGACAAGATGATTCGTTCTCCTGTGAGCCAAGATGATTCGTTCTCCTGTGGGACAAGATGATTAGTTCTCTTGTCGAGACATCCTACCCATGCAGTCTGGGACTCATGGGAAGTACCTCTCATCTGATCAATGAGTAGGGAAATGGGGTTTGAGACCATTAGTACTACTATTGATGGACGCATCGTTGTATCTACCATACTCCCTATGTTAGGATGACCTCCATTCATTTGGGATCGATTTGAGTGGTTTGAGACACTCTTTTGTGATATTGATCTAGGATCAATGAAACTGACTTCGGGTCAGTAAGAGTGGTATGACACTCTCTTCATATGAAACTGACTTCGGGTCAATAGAGAATGGTATGAGACATTCTTGATCAATTCTTCTTCTTCATGGTTGAGCAGATCAGAGCAGAGCTCAACATAGCATAGCAGAGTAGAGTAGAGAAGCACAAGGCATTGATGGCAGAGATAGTACTGTCGGACATTTGGATCAGCGGATGGAGTTCTCCCTAGGTGAGAGGGAGTGTTAAAATTGACAACTAGGGCCAAAATCCATGTGGGTCACCTTATTAATGGCAACTGATATTTTTCTTGGATCCCTCTCATCGCGAGGTGTAGGATTGATCTAAAGATCATTCGATTCCGATAAGTATTCATGGAGATATGGATTTATTTGTGTTATGGGACAATTCGTCAAGGTCAGCCAACAACCAAATAAACCCCCTTGTGCTCAACGTTTTAGTATAAATAGAGGTGACCTTCAAGTCATTTAACACTCATCTCTTGTGATCTCACTCTCCACTTGTTGGGTTTTTGGTGGAATGGGAGGTCTAGAGGAGATGCCTTCTACGCAGCCCTAAAGGAGATGTCTTGGACGTGCTCTAGTTGTAGTCAAGAAGGCAGTGAAGTGTAAGCCCTCAACGCAGCCAAGGAAAGGCTCTCTAGCCTAAGGGAGCTTCGACGCAAATCTAAGGAATCCTAGTGGGAGCCCTAGCCGCAGTAAAAGAGGCCTTCACGTAGTTGAAGGTAAAGCCCTCATATGCTGTCCCAAATGCCCTAGCTGCAGGTCATGAAGGGACCCTAATTTGCTGTCTCAAGAGACCCTCAAACACAACAAGAAGAGAACCTTGACCCGGTGTTTGTGAAGCTCCTAGTCCACAACCCTTTAAGGTTCTAATACGCTGTCATAATGGAGACTCTAGGAGAAGAGTCCTATACGTTGGAAGCGCTGTGAGGAGGTCTGGTCGCAGGCAAAAAGGGAGATGTATTACGCTGTCATAAGGAAGCCCTCAAACAGTTAGGAAGAAATCTAAACGTAGGGCTAAAGGGAGATGCCCTAATTGCTATTTCAAAGCACAATCATAAGCCCTAAACGTTGTCAAGAAGAGGTGACCTTTATACGCATTGAAGGGTGACCAAGAAGCCCTTATTTGCTGTAATAAGGTGTCTTAAATACATTATCAGCAAAGGCCTCAATCCACAATTGAGGATGACTGTTTTAGGAAGCCCTTGCTGTTTCATAGCTAGAGGATGATCCACAACTTCAGGAGGATGATCATAGGAAATACTAACAGTTGGTTGCTGTCCAGAAAGAAGCCTTACATAGTCACCTAACTGCTGTTGTTATAGGTGACAACAAGGCCATGTTTGGGTATGATATGCTGGGCAAAAGTATCCAATGAGGAGGAACTATGGGGTTGCTGCTTGAAGGCTGATTGGACCATTATATGAAGGGACTAGGTTACAATCAACTGATGGGATAGGCCACATGCCATAGCCAACAATTGGAGGCCTCCTTAAGTGCTGCGTTTAGACCCTATAAGGCAGGGTATTGTTTGAGCAAATGTGTGCAGGTAAGCTACAACGAATAGATGGACTGTGGGGTTGATTTAGAATGTTGTAGCTCACATCGTTTGTGCTCTATTCAGTGTCGAGGTTTGCTATGAAATGCTTCAGTCCTTTCAGCTTACACAAGTTGCCAGATGGGCAGACTTGACATGATCAGTGAAGCAGCGAAGGAGGAAGAGCATTATAAAAGCAAAGCTTCAGTGTTCTAGGCAATTGGTTGAGTTGCTCTAGGCCTATCATCTGTTGCATTGTGTTATCTTCATGGTGAAGATCTTTGATGTGCAGTCTCTCAGTTTGGCATGTCAAATTGTTGACTTCAAATGTATTTGTACTATCTCTCTCTACTGAACTATTAAAGAACATATAAGAAGAATTGATCAAGGTTTTCCCCACATTAGGGTTTGTCCCTGGCTAGCGCCACATCTTGTGTCCTCTTGTCTTGGCTTGTCTTCTGTGATTTATGTTTATGTTCCATCTGCAGTTTACTTTAATGTTGATGTGATTGCTAATCTGGAAAAGATATTGAGCTAACTATGAAAATTGAAATAAATTGCTCTAAGCATAGAACATACCTAAACTTAACAAGCATCCTCCAGGTTGGAGCCTCCTTTAGTTGATGCTGAAAATCCTAGGAGTTGGAGCTTCCAAATTGATGTAAATTATTGAAGACAAATATGAAGAAGTGTTCAATGGCTTTCTCGTGGAAGGGTTTCCACGAAAAAAATCTCTGGTATATTGTCTTTATTGTTGTGCATTGTTGAATGGTGTTGATGATTGTTATTTTTATCTGATGCTAATGATAATTAATGCCTTGTGAAGTTAAAATTAAGTATTTAAAAAGAAATATTGATTCACGCCCCTCTTAGTATTCCCAACAATTGGTATCAGAGTAGGTTCCTTCAATTGTAGCTTAACAACTAGAAGGTAGATCTCAGGTGAAGCAAGATGGGAAGGTCAAGGAAGCAAGCCACCAAGTGTTCAATGGAATTAAAGCACGTCCTTGGTATTGAAATAGTTTCAAAATTTGTTACAACTGACAAAGAGAAAAAGGTTGGTCCTATTGCTCTGTTTAATGAATCAAGCTTTGAATTTCAAAAAGGTAAAATGCAGGCCTATTTGGGAGCTAGTGGATATGATGTACAATTCAAAAGCCATGAGTATCATTTTAAGTGTTGTGCCAGATTTTTTGAAATCCGCTGTAGGTCAATGCTCATCAACCAAACATCTTTGGGAAAAAATTCAAAATATTTATGTAGGTCAAGATAAAGATGATAATCGTGCTTCAAATCAAGCGGACCCTCAGGTCGAAGAATCTGACAATGATGAAGAAGTAGCAAAAGTGGACATGGAGAAAGTACTATTTAGTGCCTTGAAAGAATTGAACAACATAGAGAAGGTAAATCACACACTCAAAGAAGAAGTTGCTCTCTTAAAACTCCAAGTACAAGAAGCAAAAAATAAGAGAAAAAGGTGGCAAGTCAATTAGAAGATTTTTTTCAAAAGTATGATGGTGAAGTCAGTCGAAAGCAAAATGAACATGATGCAACTCTAACTGAAATCAATGGGCTCAAGTAACAATAGAAGGAACATTTGCAGGATGTTGAAAAGAAGGATCATATTAGTTAAATAGACTTTAGTCATGAGGTAAGAAAACTAGAAGAAGATAACATTTATCTAAAGACCGAGGGTGAAGAAGTCAAAATAATTGAAGATGAATAGAAATGTCAAATTTAGAAGAAAGTAGAAGATTGCATGAAACAAGAAGAAGAAATCATATCATGAAAGGCTGAAGTTGACAAGTTGAATAAAAGGTTAGAGCTCACAAACTTTGGATGATATTCCCAATTGCCAAAGATCTCCAAGCAATAAAACAAGCATTGGTTATACAGGTGAAACTTCATCCAAGGGAGTTGCAGGCTCCAAGACCTTGCAGAGCAAATTTGATGAGAAGCTTGCCAACAAGATCCCTCAGAGGCCAAATCAAAATGGACAAAAGAAGGTTAAAAATGTTGAAGGATTCAAGGACAAGGATCAACGAAAGGTTATACGACCTCTAAGGAAGAATGTCTATAGAAGATCATCAAGACAAGACATCTCATCTAGGTACCCTAGCATGTTTAATGGTTATTGTTTCTCATGTTCTAGCTTCAGGCATATGGTTAATGATTGTAGAATATATGAAAGGGATGATTATCAAGGACATAATCAAACCCCTAGAAGTAAGTTTGCAAGATAACAATACATATTTCAAAACAACTTTGCTAGCAGAAAGTATCTGCCATTTAGACCCAACATTAGTTGTTACAAATGCCATAACTATGGGCATATAGCTTGAGATTGAAGGTACAAGATGGAATCTTCCATGAAAGACAACCCTAACACCAGATACATGAAGGTTTGGAAAAGAAAACAAAAGAAAGAAGACAAGTGGATGAAAAAGTCTCTAGAGTCATGCTTTCAAGTCTCGTAAAATCGAGAGGTCATGATGAATCTACAATGGAAGAGGATGATCCAGCGAAAGAGGTTTTTCATACGTTATTTTGAACAATCCAATTTGATGACTTCCTGTTCTGTGAATGTTCAATAGGGGGAGTCTATACAACAATGATTGCACTTTTGAGGACCTAACTTTTGACAAGTTGATAGATGGCAGATGTGAAGAAGTTGTCAGAGTAGTGATTAGCATGGTGGACAAACTAATTAGCTTTGTGGAGCAGCAAGTTTGAAAAACAAGTCATAGACAGAATCTCAGAAGGACTTAGGTGGAATCAACTATGGCATTGGAAACCCAAGTAAAATATGACATGTCAGGAGGAGAAAGCTAATATATTGCAGGAAGATAGAGGAAGGCATCTCGTCGGGGGGGAGCAACACTTTTCCATTGATGTTAAAGGGGGGAGAAATTGGGAAAGGAGGATTAGAAGCATGAAGTTAGGGGGAGCAATGATTGCGGGGGAAGTATGTGTTGCCATCAATGACAAAGGGTGAGATTGTTGAATGGTGTTGACATTGATGTCACTCATGTAAATTTGATTCTATATGGAAAGAATTGCTGGGTTTTCCCCCATGTGGGTTTTCCCAGGGTAAACTCCTTTGTTATTGTGTGGCTGTCTCTTTATGATCCTTATGGCACTGTGTTTTTTACTGTTGAGCTCCTTGTATAATTGCTTTATGATTGAAAATATCACAAGAAAATGATTAAACTAATGAAAATCATAAGAAGTGATTATCAGTTTAGAGGATGCCCTATAAAATCAACACGACAAGAGGATCTGTTTCAACAACATGGGGTTCCTTTCTAGGTTTGAACGATTCACTTACATGGTGGATCCTACACAGATATGGGTTGATCTGTATCCGTATCCGTATCCAAATCTAAAATGCGGGTTTGCGGATCCAACGTTAAGACCTCGTGCTACGTCTATGGAATATTTGTAGTAGGCATATCCACCCGAAGAGATCACTTCCGACTCAAACATGGAGCCTGACCCCGAGACTATTGAGAGAATTATATCTGTGACCTCTCAAACACAAAGGTTCTTTAATGATTGAGACTCGACCAATTGAGGTAACCCTTGGGGATATATTCACAAAAATATATTTACATAAAAAAGGGAAATATATTGTGGAAGGATATCTACTTGGTATTTACATCCTCTTCCTCACAGAAATAAGATAGAAATAAAATTTGAATTGGTAGCATGATCGAACAATCCTTGATCAACAAAAAATCTTTTGCCAATTGGTGCATACGTATCTCCTCTCTCCACATACGACAAAAGGAAAAGAAAACATGTTTGCACCAAAGCTTCAAGAGCCCAAACATAGCTAAAATTCTCAAGCAACTAAATGACATAGAAATCCATTTGTCAACAACTGCATATGTATGAGGGCCTTCCCACCAAGGCATAACTGGATAAGAGTGGCATCTCCAATGGTATTTTCTCTTCTTGCCTTAGGTTAAATCCATTCAATCATCATCAAATTAAGATGATTCTTATGCTATATCACACTTCCCTTCCTAGGTGATTTATTAACCTTACGACAATGAGGATATTTGTTCTTTTTCTTTCTCCTTTTTCTATTTCACATCAATGAATGCCTTTTCTACATTTCTTCTTTCATCATTAGAGGTAATTTTAGCCTAAAAGTGTCCATGAAATTTTCACGTACATAATATGTAAACCAATCAAAATATTTTGAATATAAAAAACTAATTTTTTCATTGTATTTTTAGCTTATCTCCTTATAGGGTTACTCAAATTTCAAGTATAGACACTCATTCGATACAAACTTAAAGTTTGCATCCAACGAGTACACATTATGCATACTTTTGAGAAGACCCACATTGATAAAAATTGAAGATACATTAAATAAGAGTATTCAACTCTTTTTTAATGTATCTTCAATTTTTACCAATGTGGGTCTTCTCAAAAGTATGTATAATGTGTACTCGTTGGATGCAAAATTTAATTTTGTATCCAATGAGTGTCTACACTTGAAATTTGAGTAAACCTATAATGAGATAAGCCAAAATACAATTAAAAAAAGCAGTTTTCTTTTCTCTCCAAAATTCATAACTCTTATTTTATTATTTTTCCTTAGGAAGGCACGTTTAGGCTGAAATTTCCACTAATGGGAAGAACTAGTCATTTATCTATGTAATATTTCTATCTACTTATGGTTATTAGCTTCTTGAATTTGAGTTGGTCCTTACCATACACTAGAGATCTATTCGTTCTTATTTAAAGTTATTCATAAATTTGAGAAAGAATAACAAAGTTCAATTTCGATCAATCCCAAATTAAGCACAATATTCTTTTAAGATGGTCAATCTAATTTTTGTACGATCTAATAAAAATTGATTTTCAATGACCAAGTCATCAAGCAAATTATAGAATGGTACAATTTTTTTTTTTACTTGAAGATCCAATTTTGATGCATAATATTGCACAAGTAATTTGAGGGATGGTAACAATTTTCATATTTATCTTGAATATGTTACAAGGGAGTCTTGTTGAAAGGTGTAACTAGGTTCAGTCTTCATAATGACATGTAATTATGATTTTATGTAAAGAAATGTAAATAAGAAAAATGTAATTATTATGTTGACTTGCTTCATGGGTTTCATGAGCAAGGGATTTTGTTTTTGAGTCTAGACTCCCACTGAGAGTCTTTAGGGTTTATTCATATAGACATAAAAGAGTCATTGTCATGTAAATGAAGTCATGTTACACTTTGTAATAGGTCAATATTGTCTATGTACAATATCCTCCAAGAACTTGTCACCAAACCCCTTCAAGTTGGCCTACAAACCATGAAGAAACTGCAAGATGAAGTCGACCTAAACTCTAGATGTCAAGATGGTCTAAAGGGCAGCGAAGAAGGGTATAAATAGCCCTACTTAACCTCATCTAGAGAAGACATAATTCAGACAACCATTCATTAGAAAAGTGTGAAGAGAAGGCAGAAGAAAGAGGGCTAAAAGGAGAGTGAAGAAGGAGCAACAAAAGAGAAGTGTGAAGATTCTTCTGGGACATCATCCTCTGGGTATAGCGAAGATTCTTTTGGGCAATGCGAAGTCTGGGCAACAGATTCTTCTAGGAAGTGCGAAGTCTGGGCAGTGCGAAATTAAGGCAGTGAAATTCTTCTGGGGCAGCAAAGAGAGACTCTACTAAGTGATAAAAGTAGAGACCAAGGCTCTCTCTAGAAGACCTAGATACCAAGATTCTCTAGGGAAGTTGTGAAGGTGCATTATAAGAGATAGAGACCGAGTTTCTCTAGGAGGAAAGACAAAGGAAGGAAGAGGCAGAACATCAAGGTGGGTGACAAGGTTCTTGGGAGGATACTATAGTCAAGGGTTTGTGTCATGGTCTTGGTACTTATCAATTGAAGATCTAGAAGAAGAATTTTATCGTGTTTTTCTCTCAAGAGGTCAGAGGTTTTGGCCCTCGCTGGAGAAGCCTATATACTGTGTCACTTGTCTTTATTTATTGGTAATTGTCTTGATGAAAAGAAGACACTAAGAAGATAACAAAGAAAGATCATAAGTTAAGAAGTAAAAACATATCACAAGCAATTATCAAGCAGAGAAATTGTTAACATTAAAAGCCCTAGATTTCTCAACATGGTATTAGAGCTAAGGTGCTGAAGACAAGAAGGGGCAGTCAAAGCAAGTTGACACACTGGGAATCATCTTTAAGAAGGAAGCAGAAACCCTAGAAGCACTTCAGATATCATCACATCATCAAAGGAAGTGGAAGCTCTTCAAATCTAAGGAAGATTGAATCAAAAGTCAATCCTGTCTCTTGAAGCAAAAGGTAGTCCTCCCTCATCAAAATATTTGAAGCAAGAAGCAACGAGTTCATCATCAAAGTTGAAGATTTGATCTTCACAAGTAAGTACCTCTATTTATAATACAATCTAGGAAAATGACTTCATATTTTAAGGAAGATCAAAAGTTGGTTGGGGTATCGAAATTGCTTGTTTGGAAAAGAAGGATAGACATTGTCCTTGAAGCAAATGAAGTCATTGATCATGTTCATGGGAAGGTCTCTAAACCATCTGAAGAACTAGCATTATCTGAATACATGGAAAAGGATCTCAAGGCTCAAAAGATACTTAAGGAGTCGATCAAAGATTCACTTATTTCCTATGTAGCAAAGCTAGAGACATATAAAGAAATATACGATAAGCTGGAAGAACTTTTCTCTAGAAGCACGATAGAAAAGATCTTAACACTTAGATCTAAACTTCATAAATTGAAAGTATCAAAGGATGAAGGGATATCGTCATGCCTCTTTAAGGCATCTCAAATAAAAGAACAACTGAAGGATTTGGGAGACAAAGTATTAGATAATGAAATAATATCCGCTATTCTAAATGCATTAATTGATGACAATGGTAACTTCGTGGCCACTAGGAAAGAGGAAGCTATCCCATTCATTAGGTTATGGTCTTTTTGCAAGGCAGAAGGAGATAGGATGAAGAATGAAAATGACGAAAGATCAGAAAGGAGACAATTAGTGTCAAAACAAAAAGAAAGATTTGGAAGGTTTCGTACTCCATAGAAGAACATGGCTAAATTAAGATGCTATGATTGTCACAATTTTGGACACTACATAAGAGACTGTGCTAATCACAAGAGGGACAGGGAAGAAGGCTATTCTACTAAGGAAGTAAAAGAACCTGAGACAAAGAAGCGTAAGAAGGAAGAAGCTAAAAGATGATCTTCTTCATGAGAAGGTTTCTTTCACTTGTAAGTTATAGATAGGAAGCAATGTAAAGAAAATAGGATGCATTAGAAAGAAGCATCATAATAAAAGCATTAGAGATAAGAGCTCATGACATGAGAAGTAGAAAATATGTTTGGTACAAATCCTATTGATTTAAAAAATAGGAAGCTCTTTGGAAACCTCATTAATACTTATAGAAGCAGAGGTCATCATCATCTGGATCATCATAGAAGAAAACATCTGCCGAATGAGAATATGAAACATCCTCGAGTTCCTCTGACAAAATTCCCATCAAAGGATTCACCAATAGAGAAAAGAAGAAAAAGGTTTTCATAAGGAATTCCAACTTGTGAGATTCAAAGGATGATGGTATGATGACACAACAAGAAAGCAGGTCTAAAGGATAAAGTCCTTTCAAATAAAGCTACTACAAGAAGTCTTGATGATTAAAAGAAAGATGAGGTATGTATGCTCACATAGATTATGGTAAAAAGTCATGTCTTATGGTTACTATGGATCACTATCTTGGGAAATTTGATCAAGAGAAGAAAGAATCCCCTCCTTCGAAGAATTGGAGAATAACTTAAGTCGCACTAGATGAAATCAACATAATATATGAATTACGAGGATGTTGACTACAATCAAGGAACCATGATTGAAAGTTCTTGGGAATGAAGTGTGTAAGAGAAGGGAGGAAGAGATCGTGATAATACACAACGATGGTAGAAGGCATTCAACATCCGAAGTCCAAGAAATTTTGACAAGAATATCTCACGAAAGGATGTGAAGTCTTTGATGGAAGTCAAAAAAAGATAAAGGCCCTTGACACTGAATATCTATGGGAGATGTGTCAATCTGCATGCAGGATGCCGATACTTACAAGAAGATGTCATGGTGAAAGATCATCACAAAGGTAACTCTGATGTGAAGTGTTCATTGATTATTTTTGAACTAACATTTGGATGGGCTTATGTAGGACTGTCAAAGGGAAGATCTATGAATGACTTCCAAACAAACCATATAAAAGGATGTAATGTCCTTTCAGAAATATGGCATGAAAGTAGAATGACATAAAGCAAAGCCAGATGGAAAATCTGATAGATCACTTTCTGATAAGTTGAGGACATGATTGACTCAAACACAAAAGTGATAAATGATCTATGACCTATATATAGAAGTTTCGAAAGGATGACAACTCCTTATCATAGAAGAAAATTCATGACATCAAAGAAAGGAGCTGTTTATGCAGTTGATTGTTTTAGGATCTCCACATAAAGAGTTGCTATAAGTTGATGGTTAAGAGGGAGCATGAGAAGAAGTTTCTTACTTGGAAGAAACTTGGAAATTCCTAAGCCAGAAGCTTAAGTACATTCCTTTGTGATAGGAATGAGTACATTGCTTTAATGAAATAAAACCTCCTGGTATAAGAAGGAGCAATAGACATGTTCTGTGCTTCACCTGAGAAGACAGAATGGAGGATTGTGTAATCATTTGGCATCTGATGCTCTTGTGGGATGAGGTAGGGAATCCCATGAAAGAGTAGTCGTGGAGGACCAATATTCTTTTGGGGATTGGGGATTCCAAGAAAAGAATAGTCCTTATCGAGCATATCCTAAGAGAACCTGGGTGGGGTATGTTTTGAGAGAGACAATGATGAGTATGTCTATAAATCATTGGTCTCGCCAGTATTGTGCTTTGATCTTATGGAGAGATAGAGCTGCTAGTCAAGGCCTTGCTATATAAACGCTGGTTGGCATGATGCTATACTGAGGTTACAAGTTCGAATTCTTCTCAAGAGAGATTCTTTAGATTGAGAAAGCCTAAGGACCATTATGAATACCTACCTAGTTAAGAGGGAGTGTTGAAAGGTGTAACTAGGTTCGGTCTTCATAATGATATGTAATTATGATTTTATGTAAAGAAATGTAAATAAGAAAAATGTAATTATTATGTTGACTTGCTTCATGGGTTTCATGAGCAAGGGATTTTGTTTTTGAGTCAAGACTCCCACTGTGAGTCTTTAGGGTTTATTCATCTAGACATAAAAGAGTCAAACATCGGCTAGATCCAGAGGAAAGTTGTGAACATTACATTTGTGCATAACTTCCATACCTAGACTATGATATATTTGTATAATTAAATTGGTATATGATCTGATATAATAATAGCTACAGGATTTACGGCAAAAAAAAGAGAAAAGGAGGGAAAAATTTTATGGATGAAGTGAAATATCCAGCACTTACGGAGAAAAATATTCGTCTATTGGAAAGGAAGCAATATACTTTTAACGTCGAAAGTCATGTTACACTTTGTAATAGGTCAATATTGTCTATGTAAAGTATCCTCTAAGAATTGTCACCAAACCCCTTCAAGTTGGCCTACAAACCATGAAGAAACTGCAAGATGAAGTCGGCCTAAACTCTAGCTGTCAAGTTGGCCTAAAGGGCAGCGAAGAAGGGTATAAATAGCCCTACTTGACCTCATTTGGAGAGACAAAATTCAGACAAGTATTCACTAGAAAAGTGCGAAGAGAAGGAAGAAGAAAGAGGGCTAAAAGGAGAGCGAAGAAGGAGCAACAAAAGAGAAGCGCGAAGATTCTTCTGGGACATCATCCTCTGGGTATAACGAAGATTCTTCTGGGTAGTGCGAACTCTGGGCAACAAATTCTTCTAGGAAGTGCGAAGTCTGGGCAACAGATTCTTCTGGGAAGTACGAAGTTATGGCAACAGATTCTTCTAGGAAGTGTGAAATCTGGGCAACAGATTCTTCTAGGAAGTGCGAAGTTAAGGCAATGAAATTCTTCTGGGGCAGCAAGAGAGAGACTCTACTAAGTGATAAAAGTAGAGACCGAGGTTCTCTTTAGAAGACCTAGAGACCGATATTCTCTAGGGAAGTTGTGAAGGTGCAATATAAGAGATAAAGATCGAGTTTCTCTAGGAGGAAAGGCAAAGGAAGGAAGAGGTAGAACATCAAGGTGGGTGACAAGGTTCTTGGGAGGGTACTATAGTCAAGGGTCTGTGTCATGGTCTTGGTACTTATCAATTGAATATCTAGAAGAAGAATTTTATTATGGTTTCCTCTCAAGAGTTGAGAGGTTTTGGCCCTGGCTAGAGAAGCCTATATACTGTGTCACTTGTCTTTATTTATTGGTAATTGTCTTGATGAAAAGAACACACTAAGAAGATAACAAAGAAAGATCACAAGTTAAGAAGTAAAAACATATCACAAGCAATTATCAAGCAGAGAAATTGTTAACATTAAAAGCTGTAGATTTCTCAACATGTCCTACCTTTCCTAGATAGCTTATCACACACACTTTCATCCCATCGACATGTATTGCAATTCGAATTTCAATACCCATTAGATTTTCATGTTTAGTTGGTTCAATGTCTTTTTACATTGCTTTCTTAAATTAAAGCTATAATTGTAGGTAAGATAATGCTCAAGGATGCCAAGACTTTTTAATATTTTTTCCTATTTGGATTTGGTTCATAGACTTCAGAGATCAGGGACCGCTACATCCATGGAAACATAGTTCTGGGTAGATCCATTTGAAGGGATCATTTCCCGTTGTCTCATTAATGGAGCCTAACCTCGAGCGTGTTGTGGAGAATTGACCCCGTGACCTCTCAATAGTGAGGTGCTTTAATGACGGGAACTCGACTAATTGAGCTAACCCTCGGGACTAATATTTCCCAACTTTTGCTATATTGATGTGAAGTTTATGGTTCATAAAATCGAGCATATCTCATCTCTTTTTTTTTAAATGTTTTTTTCAATTCCTTTATCCTAAGCTCATACAAACAACAAATTTGGAAATGTAATCTAGTTTTTACTGGAGTAATTTCTATGAATCTCTCGACATCATTACTCCATTATTTAGGGAGCTCTTCATATGTCCTCGTGCATAGTTTTCAACACAATATTGTATTATTTATCTTTTACTAGACCTTTTAATAAGCCCTGTAGTATGAAAATGAATAGAAATGATGATTTTACATTTTAGAGTGTAAAGCCAAGTGGATTTATATTTTTCATAATCGTTTCTTTTGTTTTGGGATCCTGTTGGCATAGTCAACTCATTCAATTTGGGTTCTTCTTCTATTAAAAAATTATGTGACCAACACAGGGCTTGATATTGGGGAATTGCACTTGAGCTTTAGGTTGATTTTTTTTTTTAACAACTACCTTATTCAATTTCACTCTCTAATGACAAGGAATTTGCCTTTGGTTGAAACCATGGTAGACTAGTTTTTTTTCCAATATTAAATTAATCAATTGTGATTCGGGATAACATATGCCACAAGGCATGAGCTGTAGTATTTGGAGACCTTGTCCATATGGATGATAACCAAGATGATTAATTACTTTGCATGCTTTGTGAGAAGACATGCAATGATGTATAGTTGAAGGTTGTGTTTGTTGGAACTTGTGTCAAATCCTCAGGTTATGTTTGTTCATCACACCTCTACTAGAGATAGTTGGTCAAGTCGACAAGTAGAGTAGCCAATTAGACAATCCACTAGATAGTTGATGTGTCGATTTGTGAAGTAACCAATTGAGTCATCAACTAAGCAATCGATGGGTTGACTCTTGGAGCTGTTGATTGGGCAATTAATAGGTCAAGTTAAGGAGTGAAAACCTAAGTGGTTGATGGTATGTTCGACTGGATGGTTGGGTTGATTGAAAATTTGATGAAACATTGCAAATTTGTTGGAGCCAGTTACACCTGTGGATTATTGCTTGTGGACTAGATCTTCTCTAATTGAAGTAATTTGGTTAGATCTGGTTGCGTATAAATAAAGACCTCATGGGTCGATTGATAATTACTCATCATGAATTACTTTATCGTGCATTGTGATAATGCTTTGTGCTTGAGTGCTATAACAACGTCTTTAGACATTGCCTGTTATTTTGAAATACATTTTGTCCTCCTTTTCTCGTTTTTATACATTTTGTAGTTCTATGGGTTACACCCTCTTCCCCAACATGGTATCAAAGTTGATGGTTTTGATTTAGCCCTATTGTCCACAAATCTTTCTAAGTTCGATCTATAGAGATTGACTTTGGGTTGTTAATTTGTTGACTGCAGGCCAATTAAGACCATTTGTAAAACATCCAAAGATGGCTTCCAAGATTTATCTCATTATTCTGAATGGGCCTAATTATAGTATATTGGCACTACATATGGAGTCTTTGTTGAAAAGGTCTTTGGTAGTACACCAAGTATGCAATTCCAGATTTGTCATTGATGAGAAGAAAGATGAGGTCCTTGGGGTCATTACGACTTACATTTCTTGGGATATTTTCTTTCATACAAGTGGGGGTGATTTCCTCATGAAATATGAAAGAAGCTAAAGACTTTGCTTGATAAAGTTAATGAGAGCCAAGTTACGTAGGTAGAGAAAGAGCTGATCTCTCTTGATCCCCATTCCTTTGAAACGATTTGAGTACTATTCGGCTTATGTTAAAGAACTACATTTGAAATTGAGCAAATGTGGGATGAATTTTCTGAAGAAAGACGAACAATTCATTGAATTGGCCTTGATGAATCTAACAAAAACTTATGATGTGTTTTGTTCCACTTTTTGTACTAGTTGGAAGTTGCATAAGGAAAATGGTACCTTTGACACCCTCTTTGATCTACTGATTAATGATCAATAAAGGTTGCTTGATGAAGGGAAGCTTGGTGGTAAACATCGGGCTCACTTGCTTGAAGGAAAAACTAAGCTTAATTACAAGAGGTCTCTTCTATACCATTGAAAATAGACAAGAATGTCTTGACTAGAAAGCTGAAGGGAAGATTGGTGAGTTTGTGTCCACCAGAAAGAACCAAAAGAGGAATAAGATGGAAAGATAGGGCACATTGAGAAAACCCAATGGAAGAAAAACTTTGACCTGGAAGAAAAGGTCAATCATTTTGAAGCAGACGTTTCAAATGTATGTTCAACCAGTTAACTAGTCGACAACTTCACATTCAAAGTTGGAACCTCTCAAGTGTTGCTTGCTCACTCCTCACAGAATGAGTGGGTAATTGATTATGGGTACATTCATCATAGGTAAGGATGCTTCTTTATTCTCCTCTCTAGATAAATTTATTGAAAGAAAGATTTATTTATGTCACGGATGATTTTTCTCTCAACATTGCTAGTCATGATGATATTTCTTGTCAATATGTAATATTGTTAATGTATATCGTATGCCTAGTATAATTGCAAATTTGTTATCCTTTTCTCAATTGATACAGATTGGTAAGATTGTTGAGTTATGGCCAGATCAATTCTTTGTTAAGGATTTGAAAAATGATGGGTCAGTTGTTGCGAAGGGATTTCTTGACTTGAGCGATGGACTATACAAGTTTCATGGTTGACCACTATAAGATCCTATATTGATTGCTCTCATTTCCCAAATCAATGAATGGAGTAGACTTTGGCATGAACGACTTGGACATTTCAATTTTCAAAGTTTGAAACTAATGGTAACACAAAACATGGTTGCTATTTTACCCAAAGTGCTTCCACTTGATGGAGTCTATAGAGGATGTGTGTTGGGCAAGCATCATTAGGCCCCCTTTCAACTCTAGAAAAGCATGGCATGCACAAACACCACTGGAGCTTGTTCACAACAATCTCTATTACATCAATACACCTTCATTA
Source organism: Pinus taeda (assembly GCA_000404065.3). Taxonomy (NCBI): domain Eukaryota; kingdom Viridiplantae; phylum Streptophyta; class Pinopsida; order Pinales; family Pinaceae; genus Pinus; species Pinus taeda. The sequence continues at coordinate 156,240 of APFE030740410.1, read as the reverse complement.
GCAGGCGCGAAGTATATTTAACCCTTATCGATGATTTCTCCATATTTACTTACGTCTATTTCTTGAAGAACAAGAGTCATGTCTTCGAAAAATTCAAGGAATTAATAAGTCATTGGCTAAAAAGTAATGCAATTGACTTATCAAGGGTTTGTGATCTGATAATGGTGGAGAGTATGCAAATTGATAGCTTGAAGAATATCTTGATCCATTTAGGTATTTCTTGGTGGAAATTTGTGCCTTATACTCAACAAAATGGCATAGCTGAAAGAAAGAATAGGACTTTGATAGAAATGAATCAATCCCTGTTGCAGGCCAAAGACTTGTTGACTAAATTTTGGGCTAAATCTATTTAGTATACCAATTATCTCCCGAATCTTGTTTTGACTAGATCTATCATTTCTGTGACTCCAATTGAGAGATGGTGTGGAAAGAAGCCCTAGTCGGCAATCTTTGAGAATTCAGATGCATTGCTTGGGTGCATATTTCCAACATGGTGGCTTCACTAGGGGAGAAATAACATACCACGTGGTTTCGTATTGGGGGATTTATATTGAACAAAAAATGGCATAATATATTGAGCATATATTAGGGGGTAAAGGGTTTTTATATTGATAGGTATGAAAAATGGATCTCAAAGTTAATGAAAAAATATAAAGGGGCATAAGAAATGTTAATGAAAAAATAGATACCTACAATATCTAGTGAAAGTAGGGGTTTTCTAAAATTGGGAAGGTGTATTGGGTTCATATTGGTAGGGGGTTAAATAATGTGATTTTTAGAGGTTTTTTCCAATATGTAGTCAAATTGGGGGTATTGTTTAGTATGCCACGGATGCATGTGATATGTCAAAGGGTCATTGAGTGAAGCCCCTATGATTTCCAATGGTTGTAGAAAGAAACTAGATGCAAAGAGTCATCCTTGCATCATGATGGGCTACTCAAGAGAATCTAAAGCCTTTTGACTGTTTGACCTTGTCAAACAACATATCATTATTAGAAGAAACGATGTCCTTCATGAGAAGTTTTAGGCCTTAGTTGTTGAACTCCTCTTCTAGGATATTACACGACGATTCCCTTGATATTGTTGTAGATAGTGGATCAACTAATCTCCCTCTTGGGATTTAATTCGACCAATTGACCTTTATCCTTGAGTTGACTGGTAGTTGGTCTACATTCCCTGAAACTATGACTTCTCGTTATTGTCCTTCTGAGATGAATATCGGTTCAATCACTCCTTGTTTACTTTGATTGAATATTAAGACGATTGAAGTTGATGGACATGATGTTGGTGATATCTCTTATGGATGGTAAAGTCGCAGCCAGAAGAAACATGCTAATGTTACTTTGATGGCTTATGTTCTTTGTTGGAAAATCAAAGATATTGTATTAGGGTTTGATTATCCTTTCTTGATAATTACTTGTGAGTGTGTTGCCTTCTTTTACTTATTTATTATCTTATCTTTCATCAAGCAATTACCATATTATGTGTGTATAAAGATCACAAAACAAGAGACACAAGATATAGGCACATGCCAGGGAAAAACCCCCCTCGTGGGGAAAACCTCGTCAAGATAATTCTTCCTTTCAATAGTATTCTTTGAGACCCTTTACCCTAGACCAAAACCAAACTTTCCCTTTACACCATGTCAGCCTCCCAGATCTTTGACCCCTTCTAGCAACTTCGACTAGGCAGCAGCTTCCGACAACATGCAGCTTCTGGCAATAGCGAAATCTTAGGAGACTTCGATCTCCCAATCCAGACCATGAAACAAAGAGAGAGGTACCAATCTTGGTTTTCTCTCTCTATAGACACCCAAACTCGCACTTCTTTCGACCTCCCGACAACGGACTTCGCACTTCTCCAGCTCTTCTTGAGATATCGAACTTGCTTGAGAGTGAATGCTACAAATGACTTCGACCTCCTTGTATATATAGGCTTCTTGTGGGTTGAATGAGGGTCCTCAGGCTGACATGATGTGCATTGTGGAGGGTACATAATTCCTATTTGACTTGATAAAAAACTTTTTTATATGATTCAAAAGCTCAATAACGGTGTCTTTGAATGTACAATGACTCTATAAAGTCAATATTACTCCTAGGAGTCCACAATGGGGACTTTGACTGATATAATGATGACCCAAGCATGAAACCCATGCTTTAATAAGTCATTGTTACAATAATAAAAATTATTTTCTTTATTCTTTTGACAAGTACATTTCATAATGACTTAAGTACATTATTGAAGACCGAACATAGTTACATTTTCTAACTCTCCCTCTTAACTAGGGAGGTATTCATTAAGTACACATACAATGAAAGATCTCAAACTATATGGAAACATGAAAAACTTTTAGGCACCGCAATGCCATAGACTAGATTCCTGACCATGGCAATCTATCCAACTAGTCACTCAACAATTTAGGCACTGCAATGCCATGGACTAGATTCCTGACCAGGGTAATCTATCCAAGTGGGACTAAGGTGGACTCAAGCTTTCAGCCCCTCTAGGTACCATCAGACTTACTTGCTAACCACCAACCCAAACATACATGTGTGTATCCAAAACAAAACTCAATAACCAACACCATTTTTTCAACTTTGGGATCCAGACATCAACACAGAGTGTCGACCTGATGTCTCCCTAGGCAATGCTTCACTCACAAAGCCTCAACAAATCTCATCCATTTCCTTATCATCAATACAATCACCAATATCTACCAAACCCAACAGGTTCCTTAGATATTTGAACTTCTTATTAGGAAGAGCCTTTGTCAGTATGTCTACTACCTGTTCATCTGTTAGGACATACTATAACTTCACGATCCCATTCTGCACCAAGTTCTTAATACAGTGAAACTTATTACTGATATGTTTCGTCCTTGAATGAAATAAAGGGTGTCCAGGCATCTTGATACAACTTTGATTGTCACAATTAATCACAGTAGGACCGGAAGACTTCTCGAACAAATCTATTAGAAGCTTCCTTAACCAAACAACCTCTTTTCCTACTTCACATGCAGACACATATTCTGCCTTGACACTACTCAATGCAACGCGATCTTGCTTCCTACTCATCCATGAGATCATAGCAGCTCCCAAACTAAAGCATTCTCTAGTAGTGCTCCTTCCATCGGTCTCACTGCCACCTTAATGAAAGTCTGTGAAGCCAATTAGCTTGACTTCCTTACTATCATACTTTAGGTAGTGATGTATGGTGCCATGAAGATACCTCAATATATGTTTGGTAGCTATCGAGTGATCATAACAAGGCTCCAACTAAAACTGACTAAGAATGTTCATTGCAAAACATATATCTGGCCTAGTATTTACCAGATACATCAAGGAACCCACCAACTGTCGATATGAGGTAGGATCCACGAGACTAAAGCAGAGCTCCTCAACTTCTTGAGGCTGGTGATCATAAGAGTAGTCATTGGCTTGGAATCCATCATCCCAAATTTCTACAATAACTTGATGATGTACTTTCTTTGCCCCAAATATATCTCCCCAGGTCTCTGCCATACTTCTAGACCTAGGTAATAGTGCATCAGTCCTAGATCCTTCATTTCAAATTCCACCGCTAATGTTTTCTTGCATTCTTGAATTCTTCACTCTACACCTGTGATGAATAGATCATCCACATATAGTAGCATAATGATGGGCTCATTATTCACGACCTTGATGTATTGGATCCACAAAAATCTTCATGAACCCAATTCTAAGTAGATATGCATCCATTCTTGCATACCATGCCCTTAGTGCTTGCTTCAAACCACATAAGGCCTTCTTGAGTCTACAAACATGAGAGACCCTGCTATTCACTTCAAATCTCTCGGGTTATTCGATGTACACTTCTCTTCAATAGTCCCATTTATAAATGCAGTTCTAACATCCATTTGATGGATATTCTAACCCATTGTAGCAGCCAATGAAACCAACATCTAATGGTAGTGTACCTAGCTGTAGGTGCAAAGGTTTCTTCACAGTCAATACATTCCTTTTGAAAGAAACCCCTTGCAACGAACCTTGCTTTGTACTTGTCTATACTTCCATCAACAACATGTTTGATCTTATAGATCCACTTCGATGTGATAACTGATTTGTCACTAGATCTAGGAACGATCTTCCAAACCCCATTCTTCATGATGGATTGATATTATTCCTGCATAGCTTTCTTCCATACCTCTTCATGCTCAACTTCCTTGAATGTAGATGTTTCAACTTCAATTAACTTCATCATATAGGCAACATAGCCAAAATACCTCTTCTGTTTCTTACTTTCCCTGGAGGGCCATTTTGCAACTTCGTGACCTTTAGCATATTCTGATGTAGCTTTCAACCAATTTGGCCCCTGCCTTGTCGTTGGGACAACCACCGATTGAATAGGTTCACTTGATCCTTCTTCTTCAACATTTGTAGTAGAGTTCTCATGATGAACTTCTTCTTCAAACACGAGAACTTCTTCATCATCAGAGTCGATAGGAATATCCTTTGATTTCTTGTAAGCTTGATTTTCATTGAATATGATATCCCTGCTTACTTCAATGCGTCTTCCTTCCGTTATGTAAATTCTATATGCTTTTGAGGAAAGACTATAACCAATGAATATTCCCTTGATACTTGTCGAGTCCAACTTCTTTCGCTTGTCTTCGAGAACATGGGTATACGCTGGACTTCCAAAGATTCATAGATGATCCACACTCAACTTCTTCCCTGCGAATACCTCTTCGGGTGTAGTATTATCAAGACTCCTATGAGGACTTCTATATTGAATGTACACGACAGTCATCATTGCTTCACCCCATAAGAACTTCTGTAGATCTTGATCAAGGAGGATAGTTCAAATGCCTTCTTCAATTAGCCTATTCTTCCTTCTAACTAATCCATTTTGTTCGGGATAGTAGGGAACAATGAGCTCCCTCTTAATACCTACATCCTTACAATATGCAATCAACTCTTTAGAAGTGTATTCCCCACCATTGTCAGACCTCAGAGTCTTTATCTTTCTTTCGGTTAGAGTTTCCACTTCAGCCCTGAACTCCTTGAACTTATCATATACTTCATCTTTATTTTTGAGTAGGTAGAACCATGTCTTTCTCGAATGATCATCAATGAATGTTACATAGTAAAGATGACCTCCAAGTGATTTGTTAGACATGGGCCCATACACATCAGAATGAATGAGGTCTAATATTTCTTTAGACCTAGTTTCACTATTATGAAATGACTTTCTAGTATGTTTCCCCAAGGGGAATCCCTTGCACACACCTTCGTGATCTAACTTCATATTAGGAATACCATGAACCAGTTGACTAAGAGTAGGGATGACCTTGTAATGCCAAGATGACCACACCTCTGATGCCATAGCTCAATGGGACTTATTTCCATGTGAACCAAAGCTTGAGGAGATGGCGTAATGACTTGGTAAAGACTTCCATCACGAACTCCAGTAACCCTAGCTTTATCAATGTTAGAGTCTTTTCCCTAAACCAATATTTTTCCATCAACAAAAGCAATCCTTTCCCCTTTATCTTCTAAACAAGAAATAAAAAGTAAATTCTTTTTCAAACATGGAACATAGAGAATGTTGTTGAGATGCAACTTTGATCCATTATCCAACTTTAGTGATGTGGATCCTAGGCCTCTAACAACATAGCTTTTGTTTTCCCCTAATTCTACTGCATGAGATGATGGCTCCTTTGATAGTGTATGAAGTTGTTTTCTTTCACCTATCATGTGTCTCAATGCTCCACTATCAATGATCCATTCATTGTCATCAGTAAGAGAACCTGCAAGGGCAACCAAGAATTCTTGACTTTTGACCTTGTTGAACAAGTAGAAAATGACCTCTTGATCCCGTTTCCAACAACGTTGTAACCCAATCTTATGTAGTTCACCATAGATGTAGAATCCATGCCAACAAAGTGATCTTCGACTTCTCTTGACCTTAGCTTTGATACCATGTTGGAAAATCAAAGATATTATATTAGGGTTTGATTCTCCTTTCTTGATAATTACTTGAGAGTGTATTGACTTCTTTTACTTCTTTATTATCTTATCTTTCAACAAGCAATTACTATATTATGTTTGTATAAAGATCACAAAACAAGAGCCACAAGATATAGGCACATGCCAGGGCAAAACCCCCCTCGAGGGGAAAACCCAGTCAAGATAATTCTTCCTTTAAAACATATTCTTTGAGACCCTTTACCATAGACCAAAACCAAACTTTCCCTGCACACCATGTCAACCTCCCAGATCTTCGACCCCTTCTAGCAACTTTGACTAGGCAACAACTTCCGACAACATGTAGCTTCTGACAATAGCGAAATCTTAGGAGACTTTGATCTCCCAACCCAGACCATGAAACAAAGAGATGGACGTACCAAAATCTTGATTTTCTTCCTCTCTATAGACTTCCCCAAACTCACACTTCTTTCAACCTCCCGGCAATAGACTTCGCACTTCTCCAACTCTTCTTCAGATATCGAACTTGCTTGAGAGTGAATGCTACAAATGAATTTGACCTCCTTGTATATATAGGCTTCTTGTGGGTCGAATGAGGGTCCTTAGGCCGACTTGATCTCTCTTAGGCCGACATGATGTGGAGGGTACATAATTCATATTTGACTTGATACAAAACCTTTTTATATGATTCAAAAGCCCATGAAGGGTCTCTTTGAATGTACAATGACTCTATAAACTCAATATTAATCCTAGGAGTCCACAATGGGAACTTTGACTAATATAATGATGACCTAAGCATGAAACCCATGCTTTAATAAGTCATTGTTACAATAATAAAAATTCTTTTCTTTATTCTTTTGACAAGTGCATTTCATAATGACTCTAGTACATTATTGAAGACTAAACATAGTTACATTTTCTAACATTCTTGAGAATTTCCATCTGACAACTTGAATGGCAACATACCATGGTAACTAAAATGGATTCTCTTTTAAATCATAAAATTTTGGATTTAGTCCCTCAACCTCGAGTGAAAACCATTGTAAAATTTAATGGGTTTACAAGACCAAATTTACTTTCAAGATGTAGTCTAACGTCATAAGGCTTGTTTGGTTGCAAAAGTTTTTTCTCACAGGAAAGCATCGTCTACACTAAGACCTTTTCTCTTGTAGAAAAAATTAACTTTGCTTGATTGATTCATTCCCTGACTATTTGCTTTGAATGAAATATCCACTAGATGGATGTTAAAAATTCCTTTTTTCATGGCAACTTATCTAAATAAATTTATATGGAGCAACCCCCTAGCTTTGTGTTTGATTCCATCCTTGTTATGGATTGTAGAAGTGTTTATATGGTTTCAAGCAAGCCCCCGAGGATTGGTATGCAAAGATTGATTGGTTCTTTCTCAACTCACTAATGGTTGTACTTTGATTGTTGTTGTATATATTGATAATTTAGTCATAACTAACAATGATCTTCAGCTAACTGTTGGGTTGAAGAAACGATTTCCTAAAACCTTTGAAATGATAAATCTTGGTTTTCTGCACTACTTTCTTGGTGCTCGAGTTTTACCTCTGTCTATTGGCTTGTGTCTCTTTCAATATAAACATGTATTGGGTCTATTGAAACATTTTAAGATGGATGATTGTAAGATATGTGGCACCTCTCCTTAGTTGGGTGTTAAGTTGATTACAGATTGTTAGTCTCCCATAGTTGAAACCACTCTTTATCGACAATTGGTTGAAAGTCTTATCTAGTTAACTCACAATTTACATGAGGTCTCCTTTGCTATTAGTTTGGTTTCTCGGTTCATGCAAGATCCACATGAAATTTACTAGAAAGCCATAAAGAGAATTATTTGTTACCTTAAACGTACCTCTCACTTTAGTATCAAGTATTGTCGCGAGTCAAACTAGTTAGTGGCTTAACAAACTTTGACTAGGTAGGTGGCAACGATGATCACAAGTTCACCTTTGGCTATGTGTTTCACTTTAGTTCTAGACCACTAGTTTGACAGTGCAAGAAACAAAAAGGTAGTCTCTTTGTCGACTACGGAAATTGAGTATCATGGTCTGATTAATGTAGGTACAAAGGTAGTTTGAATCCGACAACTCTTAGGAGAACTTCGGTTTCCTGTTAGGGTATTGAATACCATCTATTGTGATAAACAAAGTGCAATTTAGGTTTCTGACAATCTTGTTGCACATAATAGCATGAAACATGTCGAACTTCATGCTCACTACTAAAGATAGTCAGTTCAAGAGAAAGTTGTTTCTCTTGTCTATTGTCAAATTGATGGTTAGATTGCTGATATATTCACCAAACTGCTGTCAGAAGCTAAGTTACTTAAGCTCGAAGATCTCCTTGGGCTTCAAGAAGCTGCGATTATGGGGGGTTGTCCTATAAACATAATTTCACCTCTTGAACCTCCTAAACATTGTGGTGATGGGGGGAGGGGGGGGGGGGGGGTTTGTTGGAACCTATGTCAAAACCTCATGTTATGTTGGTTCATCACAACTCTACTAGAGATGGTCAAGTCAGTTAGTAGAGCAACTGATTAGATGATTGATTAGATAGTTGGTAGGTTGACAAACATAGAAAATGACAGAGTGATGATTGAACAATCGATGGGTTAACTTATGGAGCAACTAACTGAGTGATCAAATGGACAATTGATGGTTCAAATCATGGTATGGTTAATAGCGTGGTTGCTAATATGTTTGATTGGATGATCAAGTCGTATGGAAGAGTCGACTAGCCAACAAAACGTTGTGGATTTTTCGAAATTAGTTACAACCATGGATTGTTGCTTTTGGATATCTTCCCTAATTCAAAGAAGTTAGTTAGATATGATGAAGTATAGATAAAGACCCTATTGGTTGATTGGAAATAACTTATTCTAAATTAATTTATCATACATTATGTTGTTTTAATCATGTTGAAGAAAGTGTAACTAGGTTCGGTCTTCATAAATGTACTTTTGATATTTGTATTTATTCAAGAAAAGAAATATTATTTTTGTTATATTTATCAATGTGTTTCTTGCCCATGGAAGTAGGTCTAGCACATGTCAAACTGCTATAGGTAAGTCAAAAAGTCAAAAGAAAATGTTGAAGACCCTTAAGGGCATGTTACACCATGTACATATTTGTATAAGAGCCAAAGAATATCCCTCCAAGCAAAGACACGTCCTCTCCATGCAACGACATCATCAAAGGAGCAAAAATGATGAAGGAAACTCAAGTCGGTGTACAGTGATCATGTCGGCCTCAAGCTAGCCTAAAGGAGGGACAATCCTCTGTATATAGAGCCTGTCCACTCCCTCAAACAACAAGCAATCCACCTCTGAAATCAACAAGCAAGGAAGACTGAGAAAATAGTGAAAAAGGATGAGTATAAGGAGCCTCTATTGCAACGAAGAAGGAGAAGTCATCACCGAAGGTTGGAGGACTATTTCTAGGGTAAAACACAGTCACATGTGCGAGAAAACGAGGTATCTCTGCGGTCATAACAACAACAATGTAACAGTTTCATACTTCTCATTGTTTGGGCTTGAAACTTAGGCCTATAAGGCCTCCCACTAGAGCAAAGAAGAGACTCTCCCAATCGAAGAAGAAAGGAACCAAATACTCAAGGAAACCTCCCACACTTGCAAGAATTTAGGGCTGCAGGACAGTCATATCAAGTCTGCAACTATAACTTGAAGAAGGAGCTCGGTTGGTCAAGAGGAAGGAAGGGATCATCACAAGTAAAGGGTCTCATTAAAGATCAAGGATACATGTCTCTTCTAGAGCACGTGCAACAAGGACTATCAATTAGTTGTAAGAAGAACAAAGTGCTGAAAGAAGGAGGAGAAAGTGCTAGGGGACGAAGTACAGGAAGGAGGAAGGATTTGACTTGTGCTTGCAGGGTATTCTTGTCAAGGGTCTAGGGTTTGGCATTGATCAATAGAAGCTTCAATAAGAGAAATTTATGAAAGGGTTTTCCTCTCTAAGAGAGAGAGGTTTTGCCTTGGCAGAGAGCCAATATCTTATGTTCTTGTTTCTTGTGGTTTTTATAGTAGTTTGATGAAGTAAACACACATACACTAATATGAAGAGAAGATGATTAAGCTAACAAGATAAATTGTAAAAGTGATTCACAAATTGTTATCAAGTCTAGAAGAATCTTGTTATACATAATTTCCCTTGATTCTTCAACATGGAGTCAGAGCTACGGTTACACATGAGGCTGAGCTCCTTGGGAAATTGGCTAAGTGTGAGATCAATGAAACATTTGTAAACATTGATAAGAATTGATTGTGATCGCACACCAACACTTAGTGATACAATGTAGACCATCCAGAATGTATAAATATACTTTGCTTGATGCAACAACCTTCGTGACAAGAGTGCGTGTAGTGAGTGTAAAACATGTCTATGTGATGATAACAACTCATGCGCGCATGCTTTCCCTTGAAGCAAAACAACATCCCCTTTGCATGACAAACAACAATCCCTATGCCCAAAGATGACACATGTTGCATAAAGATGAGAACACAAACAAATCTTAAGATCAAGGAAGGGAGCTTGAAATCATCATCTTACCAACATGCGACCAAGGATGATCGATCGCAGGATCCAAGGTCGGCTCCGAAATTTCCATGCGAGCCAAACTTTTGGAGGGTGGTTGTAGCCGCTACAAAAAATGGTTGGGTCTGCTAAGTTGGAAATCTCTTTTGTTTTCACCTACTGTACTATCACCTTTTTGAGTCTTTCATTGATATGGCACCTTGGGATATTGGTTTCTGTCACACTCGATTTTCAAAATCAAGATTTGATTTGGTAGTCCTTTAACCTACCTACCATATTAAATTCCTAATTATGAAATTGGCTGTTAGGATTTGATGTGAATTGTCTATAAGTATTGTGAGCCACGTCCTTATCATTAATTTTTTTTGAATTGCCGATTGAATTTCTACCTTGGAGTATCTGTTTGAGTTTTTGGTTCCTACTTCTCATCATAGTCCACTAGTTACTTGTGTCTATTATCAAAAGCATCTTAGTATGGCTCATGCTCTCAAGGTTGTTATTCCTCACAAATTATCTCACCCTCAAGTCAAACCTCTTGAAGACTTGCAGGGAAAATACGAGAAAGCCACCCTGGTCGATAATGACTTATTCACTAGCACTACTCTCTTTCTAGTCCTAAGACCATAAATATATATGGAATACACTCTAGTGATGTCAGGAAATGTTGTTCGAGCAGAGAAACCTTCATTCTTGCTATTTCATTATTCTACCCTCCATATGCTTTCTATTCCATACCCTTCTAGCACAAAAATTATAAAAACAAAAAAAAGCAATGGCGAGAACATAAAACATAAAACAGACATACACATAGATTTTCCCCTGGATCCCAAAATCGGGACTACCAGATTAATTTTTCATTATATTCCTTTCAATGTTACAATACATATATATACATGTCGAAGAATCCATAAACCCCAATCCATTAACCCTGGATTAGAACATAACCGTAGTTCCCTTGACCGGATTTACAAAACACCATGGACAGAAAACCATCATGCCTAAAACCATGTGCGAAATCCATGCACAAAACCATAGGTAGGTCCACCCACCTAATATAGGGTCCAAAAAATTTTCTCGGGGCATTGCAATCGGCCCCCCCCGTGACCCCCTGCTGCACCCGACACAATGTACAAGGATTTCTTCCACCCCCCCGCGCATGGGGTAGTCGTGGAAAGAATATAACACAAACCCAACAATGCCCTTAATATTGCTTTCAACGACAATGCCTTTGGTACCTAGTGCATTAGACTTGTTTCCGTGACCTAGATCATGAGAGTCCCATAGTCCCTTCTTGACAAACATTCCTATCAAATCTATTTTGGTATTGATCACCACCACTGCTATGTTCGCTCTAAAGTCATGGTTAAAGACAATTTTTACTCCTGCCATTTTCCTCTCTACCTTGTGTAGAAGGAATTCCACAAGGAAGTGTTAACTTGGCCCAAAGTCCAATAAATAGGCAAAAACCAGATGGTACTTACTATTCTCTTGGTAGTTTAGCCCAACGTGGGTCATCTCCACCTACTACTTCATATTCCTACAAGCATTTGCCTACTCCACCATTTTCTACCCCGGTCTAGAAGAATCTCAATATTTGAGTAAATGAATTAGATCTCATTCCACTTCTCCTTAGACCCTTGTATCTACTTGTTAAATTGGAAACTAGGGCCAAACTCCATGTGGGTCAGCTTATTTATGGCAACTGATATTTTTATTGGATCCCTCTCATCGAGAGGTATAGGATTGATCCAAAGATCATTTGATTTCGATAAGTATTTATGGAGATATGAATTTATTTTGTTTATGTAATTATTATCAAGCCGACCAGCTCTTATGTAGGCTCTAGAAGCCCAAACGTCATGTCTATTCAATCATCCACTTCTAGTATAAATAAGAAAGGATTTGGAGTCATTAGCACAACACATTCTTCAAGTGATCTCCTCCTCTCCACGTCTTGGGTTATTGGTGAAGGAGAGACACTAAGAAGAATACGTTGACCTTGGATGATGCCCTAGCTGCTGTACGTTGTTGAAGGAGATATAGCCGAAGTAAAGGAGGCCTCATATGCAGCTAAAGGGAAGGCCCTATCCCAACAAAGGAAGGCTTGGATAAGGCTAGATCTGCAGACATTGAGAAGACCCTATACACAGTTCAGATGATGCCCTAATTTACACGCTGTTCATGGAGTAATTCACACGCAGATTAAGGAAATAGTAACACGCTGTTCATGGAGTCATTGACACGCAGATTAAGGAAACAATTACACGCTGTTCATGGAGTCATTCACACGCAGAATATGGAAACATGTAATATGCTGTTCATGGAGTAATACATTGTTCATGGAAATGAGCCGCAGTGATGAAGAGGTGCCGTAGTACAACGCATGGTAATCTACACGTTGTTCATGATTGGATTCAACAGAGTCAATACTCCTTCAACGCAATATCTACACGCTGTTTAGGATGCAGACAAAGATGCGTGGACACATATATACACTGTCTAGAAACATGCAATATGGGAATGAAGGAATATGGATATACGCAGTCATGAAGGAAGTGAAACCCTACGCCATTCGTGGAAACATATAAACTGAAATACGCATTGTAATACATGTAGGTAGATACGCAACAACTTCATGAATTTATGTGGATACACAGCAGAAGCAACTCCATGAATATATATGCGCACAACCCAGATGGATACACAACAACTCAATGCATACATATACGCTTCAGTACGGAACGCTGATATATACAAGTCATATTCATTATGGGACGCTGTCATATTAATGATATATGGAATGCAGATGTATACAAGTCAAGGCAGCACATAAATGAACACAGTTAAGGCAGCAAGGTAAGGAACAAGATGTATGAAATGCTGTCATATAGACAGTCAACATATTAATGCAGTCAATGGGAAGCTGTGATGATCAGTGACAAAGTCATGATCTAGTTCTTGTGAAATCATGATCTCAATGTAGAGATCACCTCTGGGATAATTTTAAGAGACTGTCATGGTGCAACAATGATGATAACAACAGTACTGAAGATATCAATGATGAAGTACAACACAGGGCTGCATGATGATGGAAGATGCCGCATCATGGTCAACATGATGCAGATTATGGACAACATAATGTATGGGCAACATGATGTATGAGATCATGAGCATCATGACAATGCATGATGTTGCTACACAGTAAGGTGCGGCGAATGGACGAGATGCAACACGATGATAGTTGAAGGATTCACCTTGGAGAATTAGTTGAAGTAGAATGTCTTCAACTGATCTCATCGTTATACGAAATGATCTATGCTAGATCTAGATTAGTCAAAGTGTTGACTTCTGTTGTAAATGTACTATTTCTCTCTCTCTTTCTCTGCTAAACTTTGAAGAACATAAAAGAAGAATTGATCAAGGGTTTCCGCACACATTGTGGGGTTTGTCCCTGGCTCGCGCCATATCTTGTGTCCTCTTGTCTTGGCTTGTCTTTTGCGTTTTATATTTATGTTCTATCTGCAATTTATCTTAATGCTGTTGTGATTGCTAACTGTGAAAATTTAAATAAATTGCTCTAGCATAGAACATACCAAAAGTTAACATGGTATCAGAATTGAGGTGAAGACAATGCCCAAGCAAGAGTGAAAGAGCAATCACCAAAGTCAGTTGAGACAAGACAAAAGGATCAATGGGATCACTATGTCGCTTCTCATTCACTGAGGGAGAAGTCGAAGCAGAGAATGTTATCAGAATGGCACAACAGAAGTTTCTGATGGCCCATCTAAAGATCACTTCATTGGGAAGTTCGGATCTAAGGGTGGAAGGAAAGGCAGATGCCTTGTTGCAATAAGTTCGGCCATTATGCGAAGGAGTGTCCGAATGGCAGAGACACATCTCTTGATGAAGATAACAATCATTTATGGGACATCTTCAATGATCAAAGGAATGACTGGTAATGCAGGTCATCAAGGAAATGGTCAACTCTTCCACGAAAGCAAGGAACCCCAGAATCTCTTTTATGTCCCTGATCGCAAGAAGAACTTGGTGTCCATCTCGGAAATGGAAGTCAAAGGTTACAGGGTGGCACTTATTGATGGAAAGGTACGTGTTTGAAAATAGATATTTCAAAGATGTTTTTGAGTTCAGGGTTGTATCAAGTTGCAGGAAGTCCACTGGGGACCATGTCCATTGACTCAACACCGGAGGTTTGTGAGTCAGATGGTGACTAGGATGCCTAAATTCAAAAAGGAGCATGAAGGTACATGTTTGAAATGTACCGAAGGAAAATATTATAAGGGGACCATTCCCCTCATGCAGCAGGTCCACAGGCTTGGAACAACTCGAGGAGTTTGAGATTCATGATCGAGAATGTCATGTATACAGGTGGAAGAAAGCCCTCTATGGCTTGAAGCAAAACACCTTGGGCGTAGTATGAGAGGATTGATAGCTGTCTAATGCAACTGAGATTCACTAGGAGTGAAACCGATCCAAACCATTACTCGAAGGTTGTGGATGATAAACCTCTCGTAATGGCACCTATGTCTGATAGGTGTAGACCCTCTCATTTATAGGAGACAGAGGGAATTGGATTTTGAATGCGGAAAGATAAGCTGCAAACCTGTGACTACTTCGAGGATCTTAACCTTCAAGAAGTTATATGGTAGTGATGTCAGACCTGTTTTGGGAAATGCCTTTGAGTTTCATAAACTCATTCACATTGATGTTCTTGGGGAACCTCCGGACATATGTGTTGCAGTCAGCATAGTGAGCTTATATTTGGTTGAGCCTCACTAGATTGGTGCCAAGAATCTTCTAAGATATCTTCAGGGCACAATCTCTCATGGATTGTGATACATTGCCAGAAATATGAAACCACATGATTATTCGAATGATGAGTGGGCAGGCAGTGTGGAGGATCACTAGAGCACTTCTCAGTGCTGTTTCTCTTTGGAATCTGCCTCGATATCCTGGATGAGCAACGAGTAGAAGTCGGTGACTCTAAGCACCACTAAGGCAGAATACATTGTTGCTAGTATGGCCTTCTGTGAGGCAGTCTAGTTGCTGAAGCTCTTCAGCGAGTTGTTTGTACACATGATGAATACCACTGTGATTCTCTATGACAACCAAAGGTGGGATTTGATTATTGAGGAATCCCATATTCAATGATTGCTCCAGCAGATAGACATCAGATACTGCCTCATCTGGGATATGGTAAGTCGATGAGCAAGTAGGCTCCATCACATTGAGACTGATGTACAGGTCGTTGACATTTTGACAAAGCCCCAGGGAAAAGATCAAATCTGTGATTTTCCCGTACAACTTGGAGTCGTCGAGAGACCCTTTAAAAGGGTCCTGCATGTTGCATACATTGAGCTTTGGGAGCTCTAGGGGCTTGCGATTCTTATTGGAACAACATACGACCAAAGGGTGACTCACCCTCCGCTGGTGGTGCACACTGGAACAAGATGATTTGCTCTCTTGTGGAACAGGATGATTCACTCTCTTGTGTAGCAGGATTGATGTGTTCTCCTGTGAGGCCTGGATTGATGTGTTCTCCATGGCAATTGTAGTAGGATTGATGTGTTCTCCTGTGAGGCCTAGATTGATGTGTTC